>MJUU01056099.1:12472-34387 GCA_002080025.1 Modiolus philippinarum
AAGTGGGAATTGGAATAGCTGGACATTCCGGGGGGAGGAATATTATGGTTAAAATGAATAAGAGAATGGGTAGGGCAGGGGGCTTTATTGTAAAATCCTTATTGATTAAGGAGGGAGGAAAGAATAGGGGGTGAAGGATTTCTGGAGAGTGTACATAGAAGGTAGTGTAAATAGCGGACCCGTTGGTCAATTGTTTTGAAGTTTGTTTGACCCGTTGGTCATTTAATTTTGTTTGGAAGTTGCATTGATCCTTTGGTCATTTGTTTTAAAGTTGTATTGACCCGTTGGTCATTTGTTTTGAAGTTGCATAGCCTTTTATTTGGTTAAGATGTCACAGGATTCTGGAGTTGCCCGTTCTGAAAATAAATCAGAGAAAATGAAGGCCGGCTAGGTTGCATGAGCTACTTGCCCTTTTTGTCTGGCAAGTCGTGCAAGCCAAGAAGGCCCCTCTACATTCCCGGTGTTGACGAGTAAAAGGGGGAATCAGTTGGCCTCGACTGGTGTGAACCCTGCCCCCAGTGAAGAGACAGATCAGGGAGACGGTTGGGAGCCCGTGGATCAGAAGTTATCATGTATGGGTATTCAAACATCTCAACAAGCCCCCCCCTCTTTTTAAGAAAAGACCTGCCCATGCCCATAGGAAGGAGGTCCCCCACCCCAAATGGACCTCCACCTAGCAGGGGGCTAAATAACAAAACAGGGGGGGAGTGTAGTACCCAGTGAACCATGGCGGTGTTCCAGCTTGGGAGAATCTTACCTGACCACAACAGCATCACGTGCCTCTGGAACCACGTTGCCCCAGCCTCTTTCTGGTATATATTCTAAAGTGAACAGACGCACATTTGATAGCTCTTACAGATTATACCAGCGGGACATTCAAATCAAGACTTGGCAAGTGTCAATTATAACATAATCTAAACCGTTTCCAGATTTTGTTCAATCAATAGCGATATTTGATCTACACAGTTAACTTTTCAGGTAAAAACTGATCAATTATCGCAAGTCTACACCGTGAATACAAACAAAAAGAAGGTCCTTCAAAACTCATCAAGATGATTATTCTGGACCATATTTTTGGTGTTTCCAATGAAAGATCAATACCAAATTACCATACATTCGTGCAATTATCCAGACAAAATTTTCAGTGAAGAAATATGTGGAAAATAAAGTCGATCTTACGCTTCAAATCCGCGTTGGAATGCAAGGCCTCTTTCTGACAGGTTTTCTTCAAAGTAAATGATATCTGATGGACACAAGGGTACAACAATTATCAACTTTGATGATATACCTGTAAGTATTAACAAACGGATAGGAAATTCAGTAAACCGTTTTTGTTTACGAGATAAATATAAATGACCCTACCCCTTACAAATGACTTTGTCCTCTATCTTGGTTCCGCTACACCGATGAACTCGAATTCTGCACCGATCGGGTTCACAACAGTGAGCTCTATCAAGGTAGCCACTGTATCCACCACAGGCCCCTGAGTAGCGAATGAATTGGGAGATGTTAACTCCATATGCTGGTGCCGTTGGAATGTTGCTACAAAGAAAAGGGAAGCTGACTATTGGAAAAGTGAAGCCATCGCGTAGTTTGTAGTGTACCTCTGTTGTCCATTTTAAAGACGAATGTCAAGCATTGAGACCGATGTGGAAGTGTCTGTAGTACTCTTTTGGATATAAGTCAGATTGATGCAAGTCAGTCATGTGCAAAATACAGGTAAAAATGTACTCATTATGCTCAGAGTCTGACCTACCTGTAAAGATACATTCACATGCAAGGCAAGATGATCCTACTATGATCAGTTCCCGTGAAAAAACATAGGTAAAAGTAACCAAATATTTCCAGGATGCTGACTTCCTATCAAACATGCATGCTCGTGCAAGGTTAGATGATCCTACCACGTACATAACATAGATGTTAACTCGAACGTAGATGTATGATAACAAGTGCTGACAAGACCCCCCCCCCCCCCCCATCTTATTGAAAGCATATATGCTAAATTATCCCACATTCAAATTTCTATCATCAGGCAAACCTTCACCTGTTTAAAATTTAACTAGGGGTGACTGTTTTAGCAAACTAAAACATATATCCCCCTTCATATAACATTTTTCAAAAGGAGAAAAAAAATTTCTTAAGTCTAGGCCAAAAGATAAAAAAAGTTCTTGCCAGAGGAGGCCGATTTCAGTAATTTGACCTCAAGGTCAAAGGTCAATGTCATATGAAGGTCACTATGGTATGCGACATATGGCCTTATGATGATCATGATGATACACCCACATGTCAAATATCGTCATTCAAGGTCAAAAGATGAAAATGTTCTGACCAGCACAGGCCAATTTCACCAATTTGACCTGAAGGTCAAAGGTCAAGGTCGCATTAAGTTCACTATGATACGTGACACATGGTCTTATGATGATGCACCCACATGCCAAATATCTTCAGTCTTGGTCTAAATATGCAAAAGTTCTTGCCATTGAGCAAAACTGATCTGTAACTTAACCCCAAGATCAAAGGCCAGGGTAATATGAAGGTCACTATGGTATACAACACATGGTCTCATGATGATGCAACCACATGGCAAAAATCTTGCCATGGGTCAAAACTATTCAGTAATTTGACCTCAAGGTCAAAGGTCAAGGTGACATGAAGGTCATTATGATCAATACAAACCTTCTTATGATGAAACACCCACATGGCAAATATCTTGAAAAGATGAAAAGGACAGGCCAACAGCTAAAAAAATCAGTAATTTGATCTCGAGGTCAAAGGTCAAGGTTACATGAAGGTCACTATGGTACACGGCACATTTTTCGTAATGATACACTCACATTCCAAATATCTTAAGTCAGGGTCAAATGATGTAAAATTTCTTGCCAGTGGAGGCCAATTTCAGTAATTTGACCTCAAGGTCAAAGTCAAGGTTATATGTAGGTCACTATGGAATGTGACACACGGTCTCGTGATGATGCACCAACATGTCAAATATCTTCAGTCTAGGTCAATAAATAAAAGTGACAACAAAAGTCCGAATCAATCAAAGGGAAAGACCAGTAAGGAAAATCCGTATAACATACGGCAGAATCAAGGAAACACAACCAAGGTGTCAAGGAATCAAGGTGCATCAAAAGATGAAAAAGTTCTGGCCAGCACAGGTCAATTTCAGTTATTTGACCTCAAGGTCAAAGGTCAAGGTCGAACGAAGGTCACTATGATCACACAACACCCTCTTATGATAATACAACCACATGTAAAATATCTTAGGTCTAGGTGGAAAGATGAAAAAGTTCTGGCCGGGACAGTCCAACAGCTAAAAAATTTCAGTAATTTGACCGTAAAGTTAGAGGTCAAGTTGACATGAAGGTTACTGTAGTGCACGACATACCTCATGATGATATACCCACATGCGAAATATCTTAAGTCTAGGTCAAAAGATGAAAGTGTTCTGCCCGGACAGGCCAACAGCTAAAAATTTCAGTAATTTGACCTCCAGGTCAAAGGTCAAGGTCACATGAAGGTAACTATGGTACGCTACCCATTTTTTATGATGATACACCCACATGCCAAATATCTTAAGTCAGGGTCAAATGATGTAAAAGTTCTTGCCGGTGGAGGCCAATTTCAGTAATTTAACCTCAAGGTCAAAGTCAAGGTCATATGTAAGTCAATATGGAATGTGACACACGGATTCATGATGATGCACCAACGTCAAATATCTTCAGTATAGGCCAAAAGATGAAAAAGTTTTGGCCAGCACAGGCCAATTTCAGTAATTTGATCTCAAGGTCAAAGGTCAAGGTGACATGAAGGTCACTTTGATCATGACATACCTTATGATTGTTATTGATAGCAAGGACTATTGTTCCTATTGGCCTAATAGTTACAGAGGAGAAAATCTTTGAATTTGTTTTCCTATAGGGTACGGTGTTAAACTAAGTTCCCTGTTGGCAGCCATCTTGGATGAAGTGCTGACTTGCCAGACATATTTTCAAAGGGGACCATAGTTTTCTATATGAGCAGATCTTAACATGCTAACATTTTTGTAATTTAAACTTAACCTCTATTTGCTATATTTTGTTTAATAAAAATCATAAAACATCAAAATATTCTGACCAAGTTTGGATCCGATTGGCGTTGTTGTTTCAGAGGAGAAAACATTTGAATACTTTAATTTAGGGTCAATGTTAAAGTATGTTGCCGGCTGGTGGTCCTCTTGTATGAAATGCAGACTAGCTTGACATATGTTTTTAAAGGGAACCAACCAAGGACTGTTGAGAACAAATTTGGATAAAATTTACAATTGTTGTTTCAGTGGAGAAGATCTTTGAATGATTTCCCATAATGTCAGATGTTAAACTATTTTCCTCGCTGGCGGCCATCCTGGATGTGACGTGAAATTGACAGAAACATTTTTGAAAGGGCTAACTAAAGACTAAAGACTTTTGTGACAAAGGTTGAATCCAATTGAGCTAAATGTTTTTCAGAATGAGATCTTATAAAATGTTTTCCCTTAGAGTCAAAAGGTAAACTAAGTTCCCTGCTGGCAGGTTCGTCTTGAATGGGTCGGACTTGTTCAATAAAATGTATGTCTTTGACATGCTGAACCTTTTAGTGCATTTCAAACTTGACCTCTATCTCAAAGGGTTGAAATATAAGACAAAAAAAATAATCATGCAAACAGGGCAATAACTCCTATGGGTACTTGGATTTTCTTCAAAATTCTATATGGTTAGATCTTGACATTATTAACATTTTTGCAATTTAAACTTGACCTCTATCTGCTATATTTTGTTTAATAAAATTTATAAAACATCAAAATTTTGAAAATCTTATGGAAAAATGGCAATAACTCTTAAGCTGGGTTGATCTTGTCATGCTGATCATTTTAACTTCATGTCAGATTTTTTATGTGTAATGGTTTTCAAGTTATTTGCCAAAACTGCAATTTACCCTAAGTTCTATTTTGTTTGAACTAAGAAATAACAAATTTGAAACTTACTTACTACTAGTAAGTGATAATTCTGTTGAAATTTGGTTTCATTTGACCAAGTAGTTTCAGAGGAGATTTTTGAAAATGAGCTGGCATAGCCAGGTGAGCTAAAATATAATTATCAAAAGAAAACAGGATTTTTCTCAAAATTTCATGCTTTTGGTATTGTTTCCATGGTATCCATAATTAAGAATTTTGAAATTTCCATATCTGTAGAATTCTACCTTACATGAACAAAAACATTCCCATGTTGTTTCAAAGACGTAGTATTCTAGGTAATTAAATATTGTAAGATATTCTTTAACGCATTGCATTTATTGTTTTTATTTTGTAAGGCCTTAATATTAAGTAATTTGTTTGGCCTAGTTATTAACTTATCTACAATAAACAATTGTCAACATTATTACACCTAAGAACATGTAGCATTTCTTAAACTTTGACTTAAATATTTAACACATTAGAACTTTCTAGAACAATCACTTATGTAATCATATTTGTCATGTGATTTTCAGTTATTGGAGAGTTTTCTGGATGTTTCTTGTTAAAGGTCGTTCTGGAAATATTGTATGTATAAATATAAGGTAGCAGAAAAGGGTTGAGGCACCAGTTTAATAAGTTTATACAGGATTATTACGCGTATTTGTATTGGAAATCTACATCAGTTATTGTGATTCTATTATCAATTATTTAGTAAGGACTATATAAGGAATATTCATCTGGACATTTGTTGTTAGACTTCAGTAGATTATCAATTTGGATATTCATTAGTGAACTTAATCACTGTCAGATACATTAGTAAGTTTCTATTTATAAAATAATTTTTTGTCTTATTAAAAAGTTAATTTGAGCCAAATTTGTTCTTATTGATGACAATAATTTATATGTAATTTCTACCACATAACACTAGTGATAATGGTCTTTAAAATATAGTAGAAGAAACATTCAAAATGTAATTTAAACAAGAGGCTGACCTGGACCATGGCTGACACAAAAGTCATTTCCAATAGGGTCCAATGTTAAACTATGTTCCCTCCCGGAGGACACCTTGGATTGGATGAAGACATGCCAAATGCAAATTAGAAGGGGGCCACCAGTGGACTTTTGCGATCAAGTTTATTTCTAATGGGATAATAGTGGTATCAGAGACCTAATTCTTTTTATGGCATCCAATATAAACTAGAGCTGTCGCCGAATGGCAGCCAGTTATACCCCAGCTCTTTGAATCCTGAATCAATATGGTAAGTGCAAATTAAAGTGTGTGTTGACACATCACAGATGTGGACACAGTACAAGTGTGGACAAAATACAAATATAAACACTATAATATACCTCCCCCCTTTTTTCCAGAAAATATACAAAGTTCAAAACACCAAAGTTGCAATAACTTTCTCAAAATTTGATGAATCAGTCTGAAATAACATGTGCATATGTTCATAAGGTACTACACATTCTGACAAAATTTGAAAAAGATATTCTAGAGATGGTATAGGAGCGTTTTCATTTACCTGGAAACTCTCTGGTTTTACCATAACATTACAATAGTGAACATATTTCCGAATGGAAATTTTGGCGTTTATTTTCTATATGAAGGAATTGAGATAAATGCATGAAACTTTGGAATTAGAATTATAACATTATTGAAATTATCATATTTTTTCAAAATTGAAATATCTGGTGAAATAAAATATTTATAGCACAATATATTATCATGTGATGTAAGGTAAAATCCATTTGTTTTCAACCACTTAAATCACGTGACCAAACAATAACAAATAATCTGATTGGTTGATCATAATTGATGACGCTATCAAAAACCCTCCTATGAGATTGCCTCAGGACAAAAACATTCCATATGGGTACCTAAGTACAAAAATATTGAAATAGCCGAAACTTTTTCAAAACTTAATACACATGTATCTGAAAATACCAGGTGCACATGTTTATATGCTCATGAGCATTTTGACAAAATTTGAAAAAAGATATTCAGAAGAGTTTCCGAGATAAGCTTCGGACAAATTTTTTCAGTATAAATTCTAAGTCGGAAAATCCCCAAAACTTTTTAAAAAATCAATGAATCAATCTGAAAATAGGAGATGCACAAGTTCTTATGGTTACTTACATGCATCTGGGACTAATATACCATTATATATATCAATATATTGGTCCCAGCATGCATACAAAATTTCATTGAGAAATATTTAAGGGTTTCTGAGATAAGCTCCGGACAAACAATGTCTACGGACAGACGGACGGACGGACGGACAAGGTGATTCCAATATACCCCCCAACTTCGTTGTGGGGGGTATAACTATATGTTGGCAGCCATATTGCATGAGGTGTGGTCCTCCCGGATACCTTTATTGGAAGGTACCCATTTTTAACCATTATGGCTAAGCTTGGTGTAAATTGGACTAGTAGTTTCTGAGAAGATCTTTGATGTCTTTTCCCATAGGGTCCAATGTTAAAACTATGTTCCCCGCTGGCGGCCATTTTGGATGAGGTATCACCCTGCTGGATACCTTTTTTGGATGGGACAATCTAAGGACCATTGTTATAATTGGGCTGGTAGTTTCTGAGAAGAAGATCTTTGAATGTCTTTTCCCATAGGGTCCAATGTTAAAACTATGTTCCCCGTTGGCGGCCATCTTGGATGAGGTACCAACCTGTCGGATATCTTTTTTGGAAGGAACCATCTGAAGACCATTGTGACTAAGTTTGGTTCTAATTGGACGAGTAGTTTCTGAGAAGAAGATCTTTAAATGTCTTTTCCCATAGTGCCCAATGTGAAAACTATGTTCTCCGCTGGCGGCCAGCTTGGATTAGGTACGGACCTGCCGGATACTTTTTTGTAAGGAACCATCTAAGGACCATTGTGACTAAGTTTGGTTATAATTGGACTAGTAGTTTCTGAAAAGAAGATCTTTGAATGTCTTTTCCCATAGGGTCCAATGTTAAAACTATGTTCCCTGCTGGCGGCAATCTTGGATGAGTTACGGACCTGACAGATACCTTTTTGGAAGGGACCATTTAAGGACCATTGTGACTAAGTGTGATTATAATTGGACTGGTACTTTCTGAGAAAAAGATCTTTGAATGTCTTTTCCATATGGTCCCATGTTAAAACTATGTTCCCTGCTAGCGGCCATCCTGGATGACGTACAGACCTGCCTGATACCCTTTTTTGGATGGGACCATCTAATGACCATTGTGACTAATTGGACTGGTAGTTTCTGAGAAGAAGAAACAGACTTAAGCAAAAAAACCTTAACATGGTCACTGGACCGTGAAATTGAGGTCAAGGTCAAAAACCATATGGCAGACTGACATGTTCTAACCTAGACCAAGCTATATACCAAATATCATTGACCTATAGCTTGTAGTTATTGAGAAACAGACTTAAGCAAAAAAAAAACTTGACCTGGTCATTGGACCGTGAAATTGAGGTCAAGGTCAAAAGCCATATGGCAGACTGACATGAACTAACCAAGACCTAGCTATATACAAAATATCATTGACCTATAGCTTGTAGTTATTGAGAAACACAGCTTAAGCAAAAAAAACTTAACCTGGTCACTGGACCATGAAATTGAGGTCAAGGTGAAAACCCATACGGCAGACCGACATGTACTAACGAAGACCAAGCTATATACCACATATCACTGACCTATAGCTTGTAGTTATTGAGAAACAGACTTAAGCAAAAAAACTTTACCTGGTCACTGGAGCATGAAATTGAGGTCAAGGTTAAAAGCCATATGGCAGACTGACATGTACTAACCAAGACCAAGCTATATACCAAATATCATTGACCAATAGCTTGTAGTTATTGAGAGACAGACTTAAGCAAAAAACCTTAACATGGTCACTGGACCGTGAAATATAGGTCAAGGTCAAATGATTTTGGGTCCGACAGATAGGGTTCGCCGTAAGCTACCTATGGACCAAATGTAAAGTTCCTACATCAAAGGCTTCTATATAATAACTTGAGTTTACGCTGCCATCGCCGTCATACTTTGCACGCCTATGTCTCGCTTCTGCGACTTTAGTCACGGGCGAGACAAAAATCAATATTAAAGAAAATCAAAATGCATGGGCACATCTACAATATATATTGAAGCATTCTGCAAGTTTGGTTGGAAAGTACCAAGCCATTCTGAGTTGCGGATAATGGAGGCATACCCTTATGACTCCAATAAGCTGAAATTACAAAGTTCAAACATAGCTAGAAAATTAAAAAAAAATAAATCAAAATCTAATTAAAAACTAAATACATGGTGCACATCTGCAATATATATTGAAACATTCCTGCAAGTTTATTTGGAAAGGACCAAGCAATGTAGGAGGAGTTGTGGATAATGAAGGTATACACTATGACTCCAATAAGCTAAAATGACAAAGTCCGAAGATAGCTAAAAAATCTGAAAAAAAAGAAATAAATGAAAAACAAAATGCATGGTGCACATCTGCAATATATATTGAAGTATTCTTGCAAGATTGGTTGGAAAGTACCAAGCGGTCTAGGAGGAGTTGCAGATAATGGAGGTATATATCCTACATAGCTATGACTCCAATAAGCTAAATTGACAAAGTCCAAACATTGCTAGAAAATCTTAAAAAATTAAAATTAATCAAAAACTAAATGCATGGTGCACATCTGCAATATTATTATATTAAAGCATTCTTGCAAGTTTGGTTGGAAAGTACCTAGCAATCTAGAAGGAGATGCGGATAATGGTAAAAATTTTTGAGCTAAACAGACGGACGGACGGACAGACGGAAAGACGTAGGCAAGACAACGGATAGTGATCCCTATGTGTCGATCCTGCACTAGGTGCAGGCGACACAACTATGTTCCCTGCTGGCGGCCATCTTGGATGAGGTAAGGACCTGCCCAATAACTTTTTCGGAAGGGACCATCTTAGGACCATTGTGACTAAGTTTGATTATAATTGGACTGGTACTTTCTGAGATCTTTGACTGTCTTTTCCATGGTTTTTAACATAGTTTTAACATTTGGACCAAATGTTAAAACTATGTTCCCCGCTGGCGGCCATCTTGGATGAGGTACAGACCTGATGGATACCTTTTTTGGAAGGGACCATTGTGACTAAGTTTGATTATAATTAGACTGGTACTTTCTTAAAAGATTTTTGAATGTCTTTTCCATAGGGTCCAATGTTAAAACTATGTTCCCTGCTGGCGGCCATCTTGGATGAGGTACGGACCTGCCGGATACCTTTTTTTAAGGGGATCACCCAAGAACTATTTTGACCAAGTTTGGTTCCAATTGGCCCAGTGGTTTCTGAGAAGATATTTGAATGAAAAGTTTACGCAGGATGGATGGACGGATGATGGAGGGA
Source organism: Modiolus philippinarum (assembly GCA_002080025.1). Taxonomy (NCBI): domain Eukaryota; kingdom Metazoa; phylum Mollusca; class Bivalvia; order Mytilida; family Modiolidae; genus Modiolus; species Modiolus philippinarum. The sequence continues at coordinate 22,826 of MJUU01056099.1, forward strand.
CGCAGAATGCCAACTGATGGCAAAAGCTCACCCTGAGCTAAAAATCATATGACGATAATTTGGTTTATAGTAAAAAGTGGAAGTATGGACAAACAGGAAGTGGACGTTCGACAAATTTTAAAACCACACAATTCAACTCATCATTTCAAAGCTTCAGACCAAATATCAAATCATTCTGTCCAGTAGAAGCCACGAACTCTGACAAAATCTGATTTAAAGTAAAAAAATCAAAGTATCAGAAAACAGGAAGTGGATGTCCAAAAGCAAAGAAATCTGTAATGTAAAATTTGGTCTTTAGTGAAAATTCAAAGTATCGGAAAACAGTAAGTTAATTGGCGCCGACAAACTTAAATTGCTTACACAGTCATCTCATCATTTCCAAGCTTCAGACCAAATTTCAAATCATTCTCTCCAGTAAAATAAAAGAAATCTTTGACTGAAAATTTGGTTTACAGTTAAAAAATCAAAGTATCGGCAAACTGGAAGTGGATTTTCGACAAACTTCGAAATTGCTTACACAATACAACTCATCATTTCCAAGCCTCAGTCCAAATTTCAAATCATTCCCTCCAGTAGAAGCCAAGGAATCTGTGACAATAATTTGGTTTTTAGTAAAAATTCAAAGTATTTGCAAACAGGAAGTTGGCACCCGACAAATTTGAAAATTGCTTACACAATACAATTCATCATTTCGAAAGCTTCAGAAAATACTGTGAATGCACTTTTATTCGTAGGTTCCAATTTTCGTGGTTTTACGAAAAATCGTTGCTTCGTGGGTTTTTGAATTCGTGGTTTGGCGTCGTTTCCATTGCAAATTCATTGAAAATAAGTATTTCATTGAGTTTTCAGCCAACCACGAAATCCACGAAAATTGGAACAACACGAATAATAGTACTTTCACAGTATTTCAAATGATCATTCCCACATACGCAAGCCAAGAAATCTTTGACAGAAAAAATTGTTGACGGACAGATGGACAGACAGACAAAGTGAAAACTACAGGGCATCCCCATCTCAATGCAGGGCCCTAATTAGTTTCCGAAAAATTGATCTAATAAGAAAAACTTAACATGATCACTAGACCATGAAATTTAGGTTATGGACATTAACAATATGACGGACTGACATGTACTATACAAGGCTAACCTTAATACCACATATCATTAACCTACCACAAAGAGTTACTGAGAAACTAAACTAACAAAATAAACTGCTGTGCCAAGAGCGCATGATATGCCTGTCCACTGTCAACTGGAACTTTATGGCATTGTTGGACCACAACACAATTTTGATTGAAAAAAAATCAAACAGAATATATGCCTTACCAAGATATTACCATTTAACAAATATCAAATTGATATGTTGAGTTAATGCATAGAAAGGTCCAAAAAAAAAATGAATTTTCAAAAAAATATTAAGTCCAAAGGCCATAACTGTCCACAAAAATCATTCAATGGGAACCAAATTTAAACTTAATCAGTAATTTATAAACATACAATCATATACTATATATCAAATCAACATATTCAGGCATTGTAAAGAAAAGGCAAAACTGATGTTTCTCAAAAATTTACTAAGTCTAAGGGCCGTTACTCCTTACACAATAAACCAATCAGGAATAAACTAAAACTTGATCTGTATCTCAACTATATACACTCATATACCAAATATCAAATCAATATGTCAAGCTGTTACAGAAAAAACTCAGGAAACCTATATTTTTCAAAATTTCACTAAGTCAAAGGGTCATAACTCTGTACAAAATCAACTGACTGGAACTAAATTCGAACTTGATCTGCATCTCACCTAGATATATCCATATACCAAATATGAAATCAATATGTGAAGCGGTTACAGAAAAAATCTCCGGAAACCAAAAAGTTCTGACATAAGGTATACCATAATATGCCCATCTTTCGACGGGCGTATAAAAACGTAACATGTTTATTGGACCTTGAAATTGAGGTCACAGACAAAAGCCATATATCAGACTGTCATGTGCTTCCCAAGACCAACCTATATACCAAATATCATAACCTAGCACTTAAAGTTACAGAGAAAATGACATAATCACAAAAACTTAACAAGCTCAATAGACTGTAAAATTGAGGTAACAGCCATACTGTCAATGTCATGTACTATCCAAGACCAATCTATGTACCAAATATCATTGATCTAACACTTATAATTACTGAGAAACTAAACACAAAAACTTAATATGTTCATTGGACCATGAAATTGAGGTCACAGACAAAAGCCATATGGCAGACTGTCATGTACTACCCAATATAAAATACCACTTCTAGTTACTAAGAGAAGATTCTGCCACCACTGTCGTCATCGCCATATTTTGTATGCAGGTCTTGCTTTCCGCTCCTTTCATTGCGGGGGAGACAATAAATGGGAAATTCGGTAAATGTAAAGATAAAATCAAACACAAACAACTCGAAGAAAAAGTAAATAAACATCTCTCAAAACAGCTTTGTCACTTCGACAATGAAACTGTTCTTTAAAAACATTTTCAGTTTGCAGCCTAAATAAGTATTAAAACAAGAGCTGTGGCCGAATGGCAGCCAGTTATACCCACGCTCAGTGAACCCTGAATCAATATGGTAAGTGCAAAATTAAGTATGTGTGGACACAAAAGTGGTGCTGACACAGTACAAGTCTGAACACAATACAAGCATTAACACAGTTGCAGTAAAATAAGCGAGAACAAAAACAACAAAGTCGGAATACAGGAAGTGATGATTTGATATGACCTAAAACCCGAGGCACAGTGTAGGACCCAATACTGAAGCACCATACCAAATATCAAGTGGCTGTCATATGAGAATGCTGAGAAAAATGTGACAAAAAAGTCACAATTTGAAAAGAAAGTAAAAAACGCACAAAGTCGGTAAACAGGAAGTAGTAATTCAATATGGCCGAAAAAGGGAGGCGCAGTATGGGACCCAATACTCAAGCACCATACCAAATATCAAGTGGCTGTCATGTGTGGTTGCTGAGAAAAATGCGATGAAAAAGTCATAATTTTGAAAATGAAAGTAAAAAGTCACAAAGTCGGTAAACAGGAAGCGGTGATTCCATATGGCCGAAAAGGGGAGGTGCAGTATAGGTCCCAATACTGAAGCATAAAACCAAATATCAAGTTGCTGTCATGCGTGGTGGCTGAGAAAAATTTGACCAAAAAATCACAATTTTGAAAAAGAAAGTAAAAAACACACAAAGTCGGTAAGAAGGAGAAGTAGTGATTCAATATGGCCGAAAAGGGGAGGCACAGTATGGGACCCAATACTGAAGCACTATACCAAATATCAAGTGGCTGTCATGAATGGTTGCTGAGAAAAATGCGACGAAAAAGTGAGTAAAAGCGCACAAAGTCGGTAAACAGGAAGTAGTGATTCAATATGGCCGAAAAGGGGAGGCGCAGTATGGAACCCCATACTGAAGCACCATACTACAGTCAAACCTGCCCATGCGGTAACCTTGATTAATGCCCATGCGGTCACCTTGATTAAGCAATAACCTTGCTTCAACAGCCACAATTTTATTTCCCATTTCCTTTTAATTCAGCTATTTTGAACCTTGATTTAGCAGCCATCTGTCTTATGTGGCCAATTTTTTCTCTTCCCCTGGGTGACCTCTAAAACCAGGTTTGACTGTAAATATAAAGTGGCTGTCATGCATGGTTGCTGAGAAAAATGCGATGAAAATATGTGTGACGGACGGAGGGACGGACGGACGGAATGACGGAATGATGGACGGACAGAGGTAAAACAGTATACCCCCTCCTTCGGAGCAGGGGTATAATTATATACTACTGTATTTACTGTATATATATCTAATGCACAACATTTCTTTTGAGATGTTTGCTAATAATTCTATTGGCAATGAAAAGATTTGTTATTCTTCATGACAAACATATTTTTAATTTAAAGATATAGTTCTAACGTTCTACATAGATATGTATAGATCAGTAAATGAGTTATATATAAAAACAAACATATAAAATGTTAACATCCGAGGGGTGTAAAAAGACTGAACCAAAAATAAACTGATTAGGCACCCATCTATAATATGTAAGCCAGAATACCAACTATCTGCAGCAAAATAACACTATTATATCTCAAGAACAAACAAATAAAACAAAAGAACGGATCAAGTAGTGTTAAAAAACTGCATCTTTCTCATCTGAAAGATGAAAAAATCTTGCCAGGAATAACAATGTTAAACTGCAGTAGATGAAATCTTACGGAGTTCACCTACGATCTGAAGCCACTGTATAAAATTTTTAGCATCAAAATGGTTTTCCTTTGGTGTTTCATTTTAAGGCACCAAATTCTGACTTTTCATTTTCAAAACACTTCTAAACCGAGAACAAGCTTAGGCTTCATCCATATTTTGTTTACGTTGCTAGATGACGTCATCAAAACAGGGCAGATAACAGCTAGTTATCTGCCCCGGACACGGATATCGATCAGACTTTCATCCGGTTATTACATATGCAAAATGGTACAATTTGCTTATAAATATGTGATAATCAACTATATGACCAAGTTTGTTGCAATTGGTTCAATTGTTCAAGGAAAATTTGTTGAATATTTTTAATAAGGTTTAATGTTGAAATATATTCCCTGGTGGTGGTAGACCTAGTGTGAGTGCTGATATACTGGACATTATTCTTCAAAGGATTAGGGTCCAATGTTAAATTATGTTCAGTGCTGGCGGCCATATTTTTTGTAGGATTAGTCGGACCAAAATGTGAGCAATCTTTGTAAAGGACAATCCATACGTCATCCCAATACAGTTTAGTTAAACTTGCTTCAATACTTTATGAGTTATTCATGAAAGTGATGTTCTTTCTCAATGGGTCCAATGTAACAATATGTTCTGTATTGAGGGACATGTTTTATTGGATAGACCTTCCAGATATGGTTCACATACAGTTTGGTTAAAATTTGCTTCAACTGTTTTCAAGCAGATGATGAAAATGATGATTTTCCCATTGGCCCAGTGTTAAACTATTTCATCACTGGCGGCCAAGTTTTTTTTTTATCAGATCAATATGAATCCTTACAAATTTCAACTGAAGGTAGGTGGATTTCAGCATTGAAAACATTTCACTTCTATCTCAAATAGTTTTGGATATAAGTAGCAAAAATTGTTCAAATTGAAAAATTTGACAAAAAGGGCAACAACTCCTAAATGGGTTTTGGGATTTCCTTCAAAATTTCAGTGTAGCATGACAAACATTTTTTCAAATTTTTATTTTACTTCTATCTCGAATAGTTTTGAAGATATAAAGAAATATGTTAAAATTTAGAAAATTTCATGAAAAAGGCCAAAAAATCATAAAATGGTTTCGGGATTTCCTTCAAAATTTCAGTGTAGGTTACAGAAACATTATTCAAATTTATACTTCACTTCAATCTCAAATTTTTGAAATTAATGATAAAAGTGTCAAAATTAAAAAAAAAATCATGTGAAAGGGCAAAAATTCTTAATGGGTTTAGGATCTCCTTCAAAATTTCAGGGATGGTTTAATCTTGTCATGCTGATCAATTTTACACGTGAAAGATTTCTGGTACCTATAACAATCTTTAAATTATAAGCCAAAAACAGCTCATGCACCTCTATATTCTATTTTTAGATACAGCATCCATGCTTTACATATCACAGATCATTCCTACAAAATTTCAAACTAATCTGGTAAGCCGTTTTAGAGGATAAAATTTTTGAATAATAAGTTACGACAGATGGACAAACTATGGATGGAAAATGATGGCAAAAGCTCACCTTGGCACAGCCAGGTGAGCTAAAAAACAGATAAAATAGAAATCAGTTACATTAACAATTATAAAATTTAAATCAACAAAAATTACATCATTACAATTATTCCCAAATAGGAAGAAATATTACTTTTTCACTGGAAACATTACACAGAAAGCAGCCACAGACTTCTAAGTTCACCTCGTTGCGCAGCAATTTTCACATGCTGAACATGTCAGTAAACAGAGAACATGACTAACAATTCTTCCTAACAGATTCATTCATGCGTAAAATAAATGTTACCAACTTTATCACAGATTCATTCATGCATAAAATAAATGTTACAGACTCCATCACAGATTCATTCATGCGTAAAATAAATGTTAAAGACTACATCAAAATTATTCATTTCAGCAGTAATCTCAAAATGCATAATGCATACCAATATGGTTGATGTTGGACATTTCAGTAAGCAGGAATGGACTTACACCATTCTATGTAAACTGGTCTCTCACAAGTAAAATGCAGGTAACAGACAGCATCTGAAGCATGCATTGTAGTTGACATTCCAAAATGCATCATACATACCAATATGTTGTACATGTCAGTAAGTGGGAATGGATTTTAACCATTCTACCTAACCTGAAGTCACTTATATGCCAAAGATAGCATCTGAAGCATGCACTAGTCGTCATTCCAAAATTCAACATACATGGACCTTAACCATTCTTCCTGACCAAGTCATTGATGTGGGACATGTAAGTGATCAGGAATGGACCATAACCATTCTTCCTGACCATGCAAGTCATTGATGTGGGACATGTAAGTGATCAGGAATGGACCTTAACCATTCTTCCTGACCAAGTCATTGATGTGGGACATATAATGGAGCCGGAATGGACCTTAACCATTCTTCCTGAGCAAGTCATTGATGTGGGGCATGTCAGTGAGCAGGAATGGACCTTAACCATTCTTCCTGACCAAGTCATTGATGTGGGACATGTAAGTGATCAGGAATGGACCATAACCATTCTTCTTGACCAAGTCATTAATGTGGGACATGTAAGTGAACGGGAATAGACCTTAACCATTCTTCCAGACCAAGTCATTGATGTGGGACATATAAGTGAGCAGGAATGGACCTTAACCATTCTTCCTGACCAAGTCATTGATGTGGGACATGTAAGTGATCAGGAATGGACCTTAACCATTCTTCCTGACCAAGTCATTAATGTGGGACATGTAAGTGATCAGGAATGGACCATAACCACTCTTCCTAACCAAGTCATTAATGTGGGACATGTAAGTGAGCGGGAATGGACCTTAACCATTCTTCCTGACCAAGTCATTGATGTGGGACATGTAAGTGAGCGGGAATGGACCTTAACCATTCTTCCTGACCAAATTGTTCATGCCTAAAAAATTGGTCACAGACATCATCTGATGCATGAAATGAAGTTGTTAACCCAAAATGCATCATATACTAATATGGTTGATGTGCAACATGTCAATAAGTGGGAATCGTTTTGAACCATTCTATCTAACCAAGTCACTCATTTGTAAAATGTGGGTCACACTGACTTCATCGAAAAGCATGTATTTCAGATGTCATCCAAATGGACTTTGACAATTCTACCTAACTGAAGAAGGATGACGACATTTAAGTCTATCGTATAAGCATTCCCCAACTTCCTAAGTTGAGCAAAAAATCACAAAAGGCTCTCAAAGTCCAGTATCGCTCACCTGGACCATGGTTGACATAAACAGCAGTCAAATTCAGAGGTATGAATGGAATTTTCCATAGAGCCCAATGTTAAACTATGTTCCCACTGGTGGCTATCTTGGATGAGGTACAGAAACGCTGGATACCTATTTTGTAAAGGACCACCTACAGATCGTTGTGACCAAGTTTGGCTCCAAAAAGTATTAGAACTTTCAGAGAAGATATTTGGATATGTTTTCCATAGAGTCAAATATAGACGAGTTTCCAATTTCATTTTATGAATGAATTACCCCGATTGACCTGGGGTCAATCGGAGTAAATTGCGTCACGCAACATTGTGACGTCAAACTTTTCCGGGAAAATTCACCAATTGGAAACTCATCTATTAAATTATATTCCATGCTGGTGGCCATCCTGGTCAAGGTTCTAACCTGAAAAGTGCTTTCCTTACATGGGACCACCAAGGACAATTGAAGCAAAGATTGGTTCCATTTAGGCAATTATAATTTCAAAGAAGAGATCTCTGCAGTGGTAGGCTCAGGCGCAAGGGTGAACAGGCCTCCATTAGACTAAAAAATATTTAAAATTCCTAGATTAAAAAAAAAAGAATGTGTCCATGGGACACAGATGCCCCCACCTACTTGCAATCGAAACCCTTAAATTGTTAAAGGCATAACTATGTACAATATAAGTATCAAATAATTATAAAAAAGGATCTTTTTCCTGTGATAAATAGGCACTGGAACTGGTTTGGTTTTGATATAAAGCGTAGTTCTAACAAATAATCTGAGAAACAGTCTTATATGCAATAATAATCTAGTTTTAGCAACTGTGACCTTGACCTTGGATTTATCAATTATCAACCCTAAAATCTATGGGATATGTCTTTTGTGATAAGTAAGCAAGTGACCAAGTTTGGTTTTGATCCAATGCAGCATACTCAAGTTATCATCCGGAAACCAAAAAGATGGACATACATACGGACGGACCTACGGACGGATGTACGGATCAGGGTAAACCTTAATGCCCCTGACTGCCTAGCGGCGGGGGCATAAACAATAAAAACACTCTTTTTACAAGGACCATTGTGGCCAATTTCTGTTCCATTTAGCAGAGTAGTTTCAGAGAAAATCTTTGTTTTTTCGATATGTTCCAATGTTAAACTATATTCCCTGCTTTCAGTCATCTTGGATTCAGTGCAGACCTGTGAAACACTATTTTTAACGGGGACCATCCAACGACTATTTTGCCAAGTTTGGTTGTGATTGGCCATGTAGTTTTAGAGAAGATCTCCGAATATGTTTTTGCTGTAGTGTCCAATGTTAAACTAGGTTGGCTTCTGGCGGCCACCTAAAAATGGATCTAGTACAGCCCTAAACAAATTTTTACAGCAGACCTGTCAAGGGATATTGTGACAAAGTTTGGTTCCTATTGCCCAAGTAGTTTCAGATGAAAATTATCTCTGAACGTGAGTTCCCATAGGGTCCATTGTTTAACTATGTTCCCTTTGGTGGTTATCTTGGATTTAGTGTGGACTTGAAAAATTTACAGGGACCATCCATATAAACTACTGTGGCCAAGTTTTGTTCTGACTACAGAATTTGTTTCAGAGAAAAAGATCTGTAATCGTGTTTTCCATTTGTTCCAATGCTAAACTCTGTTCCCTGCTGGTGGCCATTTTGGATTTAGTGTGAAACTTAAAAACACTATATTTTAGAGGGGACTTCCCAAAGAATTTTGTGGCAAAGATTGGTTCCAATTGGTCAAGTAGTTTCAGACCATAAGATCTTTGAATGAAAAGTTAACACTGACAAAGGAGGCAAGGTAATGGCAAAAGCTCACCCTGGGTATATAATATAGCCAGGTGAGCTAAAAGCACAGAGAGAGTCACATTAAACTGAATTCTTTCATGCCACATCCCATTGTTTGCAGTCAAACAAAATTGCAATTCAGTGAGCTGTTACTACATGTAACTGCAGATTTCAACTGTATAAATGCACAAATTTATCAAGTAGATTTCAAATACACTAACAATGGGAAAAATTTATAATTAATATAAATAAATATAATGCTTAAATTTTTCTCATCTGTCTTAAAATGAAACATATTTTAAATGTAGTCTATATAAGCAATTGTAACATAAACATCTAAAAACAGATAGCAGCCACCACTTGCTAAGCTCACCTTGTTGTGCAGTATCGTCTAATTGCCAAAATAAATACACATGCTTATCTCTACAAATAGATTGGTATAAAAAAAATTCTTGCTTTTTATTTTTGCCACATGTGGCACAATAAGTCGGTAAATAGGAAAGGACCATTCTATCTAACAGTCATTCTAAAAATTGCATTAACAACATGGGAAACATGCATTAAAGCTGCCATCCCTGGATACATCATACATACAAGTATGGCTGATGTGAGACAAGTCAGTAGAGAGCGAATAGGCTATAATTGTTCCTTTCAATAGATTCAATAAAATAATGTAGGTCACAGACACCATCGAAGAGCATTCATTGCAGTTGTCATCCTTACATGCATAATGCATACAAATATGCTTAATGTCAGTCAGCAAAAATGGACTTTCACCATTCTACCTTAACTAGTTGCTCATGTTATAAAATTTAGGTCAAAGAGAGCAGCCGAAGCATTCATAATCTGTCATCATAAAATGCTTCAAGCATACTGATATACTTGATGTGACACATGTCAACCATTCTAAATAACTAAGTGGCTCATGCGTAAAATGTAGGTCACAGACAGCATTGGAAGCATGCATTGCAGTTGTTATATCCCAAAATGCATCAAGTATACCAATTTAGTTGATGTGGTACATGTCAGTAAATACACTTTAACAATTGTATCTAACAGAGTACGTTATGTGTAAAACGTAGGTGACAGAAGGCAATCAAGATACATTGCAAATGCATTATGTGTACCAATTAATATAGATAAATGTGGGACATGTCAGTAAGCAGTTACAGACTTTTCTAACCATTATACCTATCTGCATCCCTAATGCGAAAAATACAGATCACAAAGCAGTTAAAACATTCATTTTAGATGTTGTCAAAAATGCATTATGCATACCAATATAGCTGATGTAGGATATGTCAGTGAATCTAAATAAACTTTACCCATCATACCTAATGGAGTTGCTAATTTGAAAACTGTAGGTCACAAACAGAATTCTTAGCATGCATTGCATCATGTATACAATTATGGTTTATGCAGGACATGTCAATTAACTGGAATGGACTTTACCATTCTTCTTAAATGGATGTGGACACTATGGGTATCACATAAGCCCACTCACTTCATGGGGTGAGCTAAAAATGAGCCATTTGTTGGGGAATAATAGAGAATCTACAACAAAACTTGTGAAAAAAATAGCACCTTCTTAACTTACTTAATACAATTTCAAAAAATTATTTATTTAAATGTGAACTTGATGAAAAAATTCCTAATTCTGTGTCTGTAAAAAAAAATCAAGCATCTGGCATCATGACCTATCGTTAAGGTATAAAAACTAGAGGCTCACATGTGCCTGTATCGCTCACCTGGTGACTGGTTTTATTCATTCTCACGAAGAGACCACCCATTCATGACCAAACTTGGTTCCAATTGGCTCAGTAGGTTCAGAGGAGAAAACATTTGAATGCATTTCCCATAGGGTCCCTATATTAAACTATGTTCCACACTGGCGGCCATCTTGGATGAGGTACGAACGTCAAAATCACAAACTTTGAAGGGGACAAGCCAAGGACTACTGTGACCAAGTTTGGTTGAATTTGGCTTGGTAGTTTCAGAGGAGAAAATCTTTGGATGCATTTCCCATAGGGTCCCTATGTAAAACTATGTTCTCTGCTGGCAGCCACCTTCAATGAGGTATGACCATAAAAATCATTAACTTTCAAGGGGACCACCTAAAGACTATTGTGATCAAGCTTGGTTCCAATTGGCTCAGTAGTTTCAGAGAAGAAGATCTTTGAATACATTTCCCATAAGGGTCCTATGTTAAACTATGTCCTGTGCTGACGACCATCTTGGATGAGGTACGAACATAAA
>MJUU01056099.1:36944-73695 GCA_002080025.1 Modiolus philippinarum
TAAATCAACATTGTACCCCAGGCGGGTCATTTCCAACCAATTTATTTTAGGTCAAGAAAATAAATATAAGAATTCCCTGATTATTCTCAAATGATGTCGGAAACCAGTTTCCAGTAGATTTGGGGTAAGATGTCGACAATAACCCCAAAATTTGAAAGTGGAATATCGTCTATTGGGAATACACTTTAACAATTGTATCTAACAGAGTAAGTTATGTGTAAAATGTAGGTGACAGAAGGCAATCGAGGATGCATTGCAAATGCATTATGTGTACCAATATAGATAAATGTGGGACATTATAGCAGTTATATATATATAGACTTTTCTAACCATTATACCTAACTGCATCCCTAATGCGTAAAATACAGATCACAAAGTGCCAAAACTTCATTTTAGCTGTTGTCCAAAATGCATCATGCATATCAATATGGCTGATGTAGGAGACGTCAGTGAATCTAAATGAACTTTAACCATCATACCTAATGGAGTCACTTATTCATTGTGTGAAAACTTACAATCATTGTGCCTAATGGAGTTGCTTATTTGAAAACTGTAGGTCACAAACAGCATCCTATAAGCATGCATTGCATCATGTGTACAATTATGGTTGATGCAGAACATGTCAGTAAACTAGAATGGACTTTAAATTCTGCTTAAATGGATGTAGATAATAGGTATCACATAAGCCCACTCACTTGATGAGGTGAGCTAAAAATGAGCCATTAACGACAGTATAATAGAGATTCTACAACAAAATTTGTCAAATTAACTTACTTGTAATAATTTTGAAAAATTATTTATTTAAATGCGACCTTGATGAAAAAATTCCAAATTTGTGGCTGTATGAAAAATAAAGCATTCATGACCTATCCTTAAGGTATAAAAAACAAGTGAAGACCCTAAAAGATGTCTCGCCCATCCCTGCAAGCCTCTATATTGATGTGAAATCTATGTGAACTAATCAGAAAAGTGAACATGCTCACTAGACCGTGAAATTGAGGTCAAGGACAAAAAACACCTGCCAGACTGACATGTACTACCCAAGACCAACCTTTATACCAAATATTATCAACCTACCACTTCTAGGTATTGAGATATGGACTTAAGCAGAAAAACTTAACGTGGCCACTAGACCATGAAATTGAGGTCAAGGACAAAAGTCATCTGCCAGACTGACATGTACTAACCAAGACCTACCTACATACCAAATATTATCAACCTACCACTTCTAGTTATTGAGAAATGGACTTAAGCAGAAAAACTTAACGTGGCCACTAGACCGTGAAATTGAGGTCAAGGTCACATATCGTTATGTCCGTCAGGTAGCACTTGATTAGTACTACCACTGGACCAAATATGATGTTCCTACATCAAAGGGTTTTCAAAATATCCTGCATTTAGTAAAAGTTAACGCCGTCGCCGTCGTCACTTTGCACGCATATGTCTCGCTTTCGCAACTTTCGTCGCGTGCGAGACAAAAATTATGCATGTGGCATCATGACCTATACATTTAGGTATAAAAAAATCAAACATCTGGCATCATGACCTATATATACATTTAGGTATAATAAAATCAAGCATCTGGCATCATGACATACATTTAGGTATAAAAAAAATCAAGCATTTGGCATCATGACCTATACATTTAGGTATAAAAAAAATCAAGAATAGGTCATCATGACCTATACATTTAGGTACAAAAAAAATCAAGCATCTGGCATCATAACCTATTCATTTAGGTATAAAAAAAAAACATGTATCTCATGACCTCTACATACATTTAGGTATAAAAAAAAATCAAGCATATGTCATCATGACCTATACATTTAGGTATTAAAAAATTAAGCATCTGGCACCATGACCTATACATTTAGGTATAACAAGTGTGGATCATATTGCAAGGCAATATAGACGTCCCCTACTGGTGGAATAATTCTTTGCAAAAATAGTTTTCCGAGCCCAAGGCCCATCATGAACTCCGTCAAAAATCGATGGACCCAACCAGTACTCATACTTGATCTGTAACCCATAGTGGTTGATAAACAATGCAAATATCAGCTTAATATCTGAAATGGTTTAGAAAAAAAATCCCGAAAACCTATATTTTACCAAAATTTTCTGAGTCCAAGGCCCATAACTCCATCAAATATCAATGGAATGGAACCAAAATCAAGCTTGATCTGTAAATCATAGTGGTAGACTAACTTGGCCAATATTAGCTAAATATCTGGAACGGTTTAGAAAAAAGTCCAGAAAACCTATATTTTACAAAAAAATTCTAAGTCCAAGGCCCATAACTCCGCCAATAAAGGGCTACGCCGAGCGCAGCATGATACGACCGCAGCATGTCAACCACTGAAATTTCAACAAAAGTAGTAAAGAGCTTGACACAATAATTAGATGGACACAAAAAGAGCTTGACACAGATATTAGCTGGAAACAAAATAGGGAAAAAATCAACCCTTTTGATCACTTACTGATAAAAACCGAAAGAGCTTTGCAAAATATGTACTATCGACTAAAACTTTACATCCATAGAAATTCAAAGAAAAAAATTCCATCGAAATTGGATGAAAAATAAAGATTTGAAATATTTAGAAAAATTGCAATTTTGGCCCCTTTGGCCCCTTGTAGCTCGGAAACGGTAAGAGCCAAGCCAAATCCATTGAATTAATAATGAAAGCTTAGATCAAGAGGAATCCAAAGAAAAAAATCCCATCGAAATCCGATGAAAAATAAAGATTTGACATATTTCGAAAAATTGCAATTTTGGCCCCCTTGTATCTCGGAAACAGTAAGGGCTACACAAAATCCGTTGCCATGCTACTGAAAGCTTAGATCAAGAGGAATCCAAAGAAAAAAATCCGATGAAAAATAAAAATTCTACATAATCTGCAAATTCACAATTTTGGCCCCTTTGACCCCTTGTAGCTCAGAAGCGGTAAGAGCTACGCCAAATTTGTTGACATCTACTGAAAGCTCAGTTCAAGAGGAATCCAAAGAAAAAAATCCCATCGAAATCCGATGAATAATAAAAATTCCTCATAATCTGTAAATTCGCAAGTTTGGCCCCTTTGACCCTTTGTAGCTCGGAAACGGTAAGAGCTACGCCAAATCCGTTGCATACCTCTGAAAGCTGAGATCAAGAGGAATCCAAAGAAAAAAATCCCATCGAAATCCAATGAAAAATAAAAATTTTACATAATCTGCAAATTCGCAATTTTGGCCCCTTCCAGCCCCTCATAGCTGGGAAAGGAAACAAGTTATCAAAAATCTAATAGTTGAGTGCCAGATTAATTTTTCACAAGGAATCCATTGAAAAAAAACTGCATCAAAATCAAACTTAAAATAATTTTTTGTTTTTTTGTTTTTTTTTGAAATTTGCCCCTGTTGGGCCCCATTTATCTCGTGAGCGGTACATGCTAGGTGAAATCAGTTGGCATACTCCAGATTGGAAATTTCCTCAGGAGCACACTGAAACAAACCCCATCAAAATCTAATAAATAATAAAGTTTCTACAGTCAAAAATGTGAAAACACCCAATTTCACCCCTTTTTGGCCCCTTTTTCTAAAACAGGTGGGGCCACCAACTCAAAATTAAAACCTCTGTTTACGCGTGTGCCAAGATACATCATACTAAAATTTCATAATGATCCGTCCACTAGAAGCAAAGTTATGTTGTCCACAGACGCCGACGACGCCAACACCATACCATTATATGACCGCAAAATTTTTGTGGTCGTATAAAAATCAATGGACCTAACCCATACTCAAACTTGATCTCTAACCCATAGTGGTTGATTAACAATGCAAATGTCAACTTAATATCTGAAACGGTTTAGAAAACCAGAGGCTCCCTGGAGCCTATATCGCTCACCTGGCTTTCAGTTGCCACAATCAAGCTAACATTGTAAATTATACAGTTGAACTTCTGAGTCTCCCAAAATTTGGTAGAGCAAACACCACCATTAACTTGGACTCTATTTTAAGTCTGATCATGTTTTACTGTACTTCTTTGTTGGGCTTTTTTGACAAGGACCACTTTCAACATCATGCTGTGAAGTCGAGACATCATTAAGTAAATGGCAGTCAACAACATTTTTAATCACCATATCTTTAACTTACGACATCAATATCTATTTTGAAACCAAACTCTATTGAAATCGGACTATGTTGAATTTTCCCGCCTTTTTGGCGGTAATTTTGAAAATGGCAATCAACAAAGTTTCAACACCGGTTTTGCAGTAACGACATCAATATCCACTTGGAAACTGAATTTCATTGAGATCAGACAATGTTGAATTTTCCCGCCTTTTTTGGCGGCCATTTTGAAAATGGCGGTCTACGAACAATTTTTAACATCAGTTTTGAAGTTGCTACATTAATACCTTTTTGGAAACCAAATTTCATTGTAATCGGACAATGTTGAATTTTCCCGCCTTTCTGGCGGCCATTATGAAAATGGCAGTCAACAAACAATTTTCAACACCGGTTTTCCAGTAGCGACATCAATATCCATTTGGAAACCAAATTTCATTGAAATCAGACAATGTTGAATTTTCCCGCCCTTTTTTGGCGGCCAGTTTGAAAATTGCGGTCAACGAACACTTTGTAACATCAGTTTTGAAGTTGCTACATCAATACCTTTTTGGAAACCAAATTTCATTCAAATCGGACAATATTGAATTTACCCGCCTCTTTTGGTGGCAATTTTGAAAATGGTGGTCAACAAAGAATTTTCAACACTGGTTTTGAAGTCGCAACATCAATATCTATTTGGAAACCAAATTTCATTGAAATCGGAAAATGCTGAATTTTCCTGCCTTTTTTGGCGGCCATTTTGAAAATGGCAGTCAACCAATAATTTTCAACATCAGTTTTGAAGTCGCCACAGCATTGCAAACATTTTATTAATTTACACTTAACCTTCATCTTCTATAGTTTGGGAAATAAAAGATGAAAAATATGAAAATTTCGAAAATTCCCTGAAAAAGGGCAATAACTCCTCTAGGGTTTTTGGATTATCTTCAAAATTTCAGGGTGGGTAGATCTTGACATGCTGAACATTTTTGCAATTTAAAGTTGACTTCTATCTCTTATAGTTTTTCTGATAAAAAATTAATAAAGTTAA
Source organism: Modiolus philippinarum (assembly GCA_002080025.1). Taxonomy (NCBI): domain Eukaryota; kingdom Metazoa; phylum Mollusca; class Bivalvia; order Mytilida; family Modiolidae; genus Modiolus; species Modiolus philippinarum. The sequence goes on from MJUU01056099.1 coordinate 42,076, forward strand.
AATTTTGCAAATTTTACAGAAAAGGGGCAACAACTCCAAGACGGGTTTTCGGATTTTCTTCAAAATTGCAGGGTAGGTAGATCTTGCTATACTGATCACTTTTACCTATGTCAGATTTTTGATATCTGTAACGGTTTTTGAGTTATTTGCAAAAAACAGCAATTTACCCCTATGTTCTATTTTTAGCAACAGCAGCCATGTTGTTTGGTCTTCGGACTAATCGAACACAATTTTTAAACTGCATACCCTGGTGATGCTTCAGGCCAAGTTTGGTAACAATTGGCTCATCAGTTTCAGAGGAGAGGATTTTTGAAACTGTTGACGGACGACGGACGCAAAGTGATGGCAAAAGCTCGCATGGCCTTTTAGGCCAGGTGAGCTAAAAAGTCCGGGAAAACCTGATGTGATTTTTTCTCATTGGGTCCAATTAAAAAAAAAATCAAGCATATGTCATCATGACCTATACATTTAGGTATAGAAAAGCTCATGGCAGCCATGTTTTTTACTGGATCGAAATGAAATGAGCAATCTTTGCAACGGACCTTACATACATCATTCCTGAAAAGTTTGAATGAATTTCCTTCAGTGGTTTCAGAGGAGTCCAAGATGATGAAAATGTGAATTTCCCATAGGGTCTATGTTAAACTATGTTCTGTGCCGGCAGTCATGTTTTTTTGACGAATTGGAATAAAATATGGGCAATCTTTGTAAAGAACCTGCAGTACATCATTCCTGTAAAGTTTGGTTGAATTTGTTTCAGCAGTTTCAGAGGAGTTGATGAAAATGTGATTTGTCCCATAGGATCCTATGTTAAACCTAAGTTCCACCCTGGCGCAAAGTTTTTTATGGGATCTGAATGAAATGAGCTATCTTGGTAATGGACCTTCCATTCATCATTCCTGTAAAGTTTGGTTGAATTTGCTTCAGTTGTTTCAGAGGAGAAAATGAAAATGTGAATTTCCCATGGGGCCAATGTTAAACTATGTTCCATGCTGGCGGCCATGTTTTTTGTCGAATCTCAATAAAATGAGCTTTAATGCATCATTCCTGTAAAGTTTGGTTGAATTTGCTTCAGCAGTTTCAGAGGAGTTGATGAAAATGTGATTTTTCCCATACGGTCCTATGTTAAACCTTAAAGTTCCACGCTGTCGTCCATGTTTTTAAATGGATTGGAATGAAATGAGCAATCTTTGTAAAGGACCTTCCATACATAATTCCTGTAAAATTTGGTTGAATTTGCTCCAGTGGTTTCAGAGGAGTTGATGAAAATGTGAAAATTAACAGACAGATGGACAACGGACGCCAACTGATGGCAATAGCTCACACTGACCCTTGGGGTCAGGTGAGTTAAAAATAAAGCATTCTTGCATTATGACCTATGCATTTAGATATTGTCCATATCAATCTTACGGAAGCTTGGTTGCAATCAAACCAGAGATGTGAGAGAAGTGGCACCCACGAAATTTTGTGATGGACAACAAATGGACAAAAACAATGTCTCCCCATCAAAAAGGAAGGAGACAAAATTAATGCTAAGCTAAAAAATAAAATATTCTAGAAACAGACACTCAAATAAAATATATATTCCAAGTCAAAAATCAAATATTAATAGTCTAAGATATGTTTAGTTAAAAATCTGTATTCAGACATCAGTATTTATGATATATCATCTACAGTGCTGACAATAATTTCTGCCAATCTAACAGCTTCCTTGGCATTGTCCTCATCATATAAATCTGATGGAGCTTTAGGATAAAAAACAGCCCTTGGATATCTCATTTTTGTATAGTCTCCGACAAGTCTTTCAAGCTTCTGTGCGGCATCATTCAATGTCGGATTAGTTACTGCTACTGTTGTCATCAACGAATGACCATTGCTTACTTGCTTCACATCTTCGGCAACTTGAACTGATTTTAAAGCCTTTTCAGCTGCCTGAAATTTAATATGAACACTGCCAAGCAATTGATACTAAATTACTATAAGAACGTAAGGCACACAAGTAAAAATCCTCATTTTACTGAAGATTGTAGCACCATGGGACCTAATTAGGAACACCATATTCTAGATAATAGTATTAAAAGAACCTAATTAGGAACACCATATTCTAGATACTAGTATCAAAAGGAACATATGTTCTAAGTTTTTTAATAGGATTTTGGCCTGAACATTGTGATGATCTAAATGACTTGAGCAAAACAACTGTAACTGTAGTTGTTTTCAAGAAATTAAACAACTACAGAAATTCTTATGTCTTTATATTTAAAAGAGAGTTGGATCCTTCAATAAACCATACAGAAGAGTGTGTAGATCTTGAAGATTAAAGTAATGGTGACTTCGAAATGAAGAACAACAATAAAATAGTTGTGAATTGCCATGATTTTGGATTTATGATTTTAGAATTTCCCCTTTCCTTGTTCTTGCTTCGGTATTCGTTTGCCGATGTATTGTCCCATTGCTTTGTTTTACCATGTATTTGTGGAGACTTTATCTCATGTACATTAATACTCTGGATCATTCATTGCTTTTTCTCTATCTTGCATATTTTTCAAAACGTTCAGAAACATTAAGAAAATGCATGGATGTTTCATGGAACACATGTGTTGTCTGCACTATATAATTATTTTGAAGAATTCCCCCAGGTTTGGTGAGAAAATACATAAATGGCTTGGAAGAGTTGCAGTTATTGAGGCATACACCTTAAATGAGAAAAGTAAAATCATAACACGGAAATCTAGAAAAAAAAAATGGAAGAATGTGTCCATGGGACACGGATGCCCCCGCCTCCTTGCAATCGAAACCCATAAATTATTAAAGGCATAACTATATACAATATATATTTATCAAATATTATTAGAAAGGATCTTTCTCCTGTGATAAATAGGCACTGGAACTGGTTTGGTTTTGATATAATGTGTAGTTCCAACAAATAATCTGAGAAACAGTCTTATATGTAATACTAATCTATTTTTAGCAACTGTGACCTTGACCTTGGTGGTATCAACGCTAAAATCTATGGCATTATGTCTATTGTGATAAGTAAGCAAGTGACCAAGTTTGGTTTTGATCAGATGCAGAATACTCAAGTAATCGTTCGGAAACCAAAATTTTATTGAAATTTTAGTCTATTTTTAGCAACTGTGACCTTGACCTTGGTGCTACCATCCTGGAAATCAATAGGCTTTTGAATTGGGTGATAAGCAAGCATGTGACCAAGTTTGGTTTTGATCCGATGCAGGATACTCAAGTTATCATCCGGAAACCAAAAAGATGGACGTACGGACGTACGTACGGATGTACGTACGTACGGACGTACGGACGGACGTACGGATCAGGGTAAACCTTAAAGAAAAATAAAATGTATGGTTCACATAGATTAGTACTGAAGCATTCATTTAAGTAAAAGTACCAAGGGTTTTAGATAAGAGTTATGACTAATGAAAGCATACCCTTACAACTTCTTCATACGAAAGCTGAGACAAAGTCCAATGATAGCTTGAAATTCTGGAAAAGACAATAGGCTCTCAAGAGCCTGTATCGCTCACCTGGCCCTTGATTAACATAGACATTTTATGTTAAACAGCCCATATATAAAGTTAAGCTATAGTTCCAATATGCCTTACTATTTTCAGGGGAGCAGACCTCTGTTAGTGTTTCCCGTGGGGTCCAATGTTAAACTATGTTCCCTGTTGGCAGCCATCTTGGATAAAGTGTAAACCTGAAAAAAAGTTTCCTTTTCAGGGGTCCACATAAAGACTGTTTTGACCAAGTTTGGTTCCATTGGCTCAGTAGTTTCAGAGAAGAAGATCTTTGAATGTGCTTTCCATAGGGTCCAATGTAAAAACTAAGTTCCCCGCTGGCTGCCATGCTGGATACAGTGCAGACCTGAAAAACACCCTTTTTGTAGGGGATCATTAAAGACTTATTGTGGCAAAGTTTGGTTTTCCCATAGATCCAATGTTAAAACCATGTTTCCTGCTGGTGGCCATCCAAGATATAGCAATGACCTGAAAAACACATTTTTTGCAGGGAACCACACAAGGACTATTATGGCCAAGTTTGGTTATATTTTCGGAGAAAAAGATCTTTGAACATGTTATCTCATATGGTCCACTGTTAAAACTATGTTTCCCACTTGCAGCCAACTTAGATATAAGTCTGACTTGAAAAACACTATTTTTGCAAGGGACCACCCAAGGACTATTGTTGTTGTGTTTTGTTCCAATAGGAACAGTACTTTCGGAGAAGATCTCTGAACGTGCTTTCCCATAGGGTATAATGGTAAAACTGTGTTTCCAACTGGCAGCCATCTTGAATATAGTGCAGAAGTGAAAAGCATCTTTTTTAGGGTTCATTGTTTAAACTATGTTCCCCACTTGTTGCAGCCATGTTGGATATAAAGCGAACCTGAAAAACACCTTTTTTGATGGGACCATCAAAGGACTGTTGTGGCCAAGTTTGGTTCCAATTGGCTCCGTAGTTTCAGAGAAGATCTTTGAATGTGTTTTCCCATAGGACTATGTTCCCCACTGGCAGCCATCTTGGATATAGCGTGAACCTGAAAAAAAAACTTTTTTTGTAGGGGACCACCCAAGGATCATTGTGGCTTAGTTTGGTGCCAATTGGCTCAGTAGCTTCAGAGAAGATCTTTGAACATGTTTTCCAATGGGCCCAATGTTAAAACTGTTTCCCACTAGTGGCCATCTTGGTAATTGAAAAGACCTAAAAAATCACCTAAGGACCATTGTGGCCAAGTTTGGTTCCATATGGCCTAGTAGTTTTCTTAGGAAAAGATCTTTGAATGAAAAGTTTACCCTGAACCTACGGATGAACAACCGACGAAAAGTCTGGCCTTTATTGGTCATTTTTTTTTCGAAAGTTCATACATTTTGCCTTATATTTCAAGAATTTGAGATACCGGTATATGCTTAGATTTAATGCAAAAATGTTCAGTATGTCAAGGACTATATTTTATCTTCATGATGGAAGTTGCCGACCTCGTACAAGATGGCTGCCAGAGGGAAACATACTGTATGGTTGTAATATTTCGCGGGGTATTAATTTTCGCGCTATTCGAGTTTATAACGATCACCGCGAAAATTTATACCTGCGAATATTTTACTGTAAACCTGAATATAAATGTACATAATGACTTTAACTAAAATACCGCGAATATAAAACCCCGCGAATAAATTGAACACTGAAGACCCAGAAAATTTCGTACCGGGAATATAAAGTCTTTACAGTAGTGGTCTTCTCTTCTGACAATACCTGGCCAATAGCAATCATACTTGGTCACAACTGTCCTTAGTTGGTCCCCTTTGAAAAAATGTCTCTGGCAAGTCCTAATCATATCCAAGATGGCCTCCAGCTTGGAACATAGTTTAACATTGGCCCTATGGGAAAACACATTCAAAGATCTCCTCTGAGACTTCTTAACCAATTGTAACCCTACTCTGTCAAAACTGTCCTTAGTTGGTCCCTTTTGAAAAATGAATCTGGCAAGTTCCCATCAGATCAAAGATGGTCACCTGCCAGGAACATAGTTTAACATTGAACCTATTGGAAAACACATCCAAAAACCTTATTCTCAGAAACCTGGTCAAAACTGTTCTTCATGGGCTGTCTTTGAAAAATGTCTCTGGTAAGTCGGCCTCATATCCAAGATGGCCACTAGCAGTGAACTTATTTTAACATTGGACCCTATTGGAAAACACATTCAAAGATCTCCTCTGAAACTACTTTTCCTATTGGAACCAAACTATGCCCCAAGTGTCCTTTGATGGCCCACTTTGAAAAATGTGTCCAGTTAGTCCACACGAATTCCAAGATGGCTGCCAATGGAAAGCATAGTTTAACATAGGACCCTATGGGAAATGGATACAAGGATCATCTCCTCTGACACATAAGCCATTTTAAATCAAGGTCTTTTATCATGCTAGAAAATGAGACCCTTTATCATTGAGATTATTTGTACTATGTAGGAATTCAACCAGGTGAGCTACAGACTCTTGATAGCTTCTAGTTCAGTATAGATTCTAAGCAATAAATTGAACTTTTTAAAAATAGTAATGGTGCATTACATGATACCCCGCCACGTTTCACAAAATTTCTTAGTTTCAAGGCACATAACTCCAGAACCCCTTGGACCTCTGAACCCAAAATGGATCTTGACCTGAGTTTTATTGTAAACAACTTGCATACCAAGTTTGAAGACCTTGTTTTATTTCGTTCACAAGTTATCAGGCAGAAACCCTAAAATTTGCAAAATTTCAAAGTTTCAAGGGGCATAACTCCAGAACCCCTTGGACCTATGAACCCAAAATCAAACTTGACCTGAGTTTTGTGGTATTTAAAACAACTTGCACACCAAGTTTGAAGACCTTGTGTTATTTCATTCAGAAGTTATCAGTCGGAAACCCTAAAATTCTCAAAATTTCTAAGTTTCAAGGGGCATAACTCCAAAACCCCTTGGACCTCTGAACCCAAAATGAAACTGACCTGAGTTTTGTTGTAAACAACTTGCATACCAAGTTTGAAGACCTTGTGTTATTGTGTTCATAATTTATCAGTCGGAAACCCTAAAATTCTCAAAATTTCTAAGTTTAAAGGGGCATTACTCCAGAACCCCTTGGACCTCTGAACCCAAAATCGAACTTGACCTGAGTTTTGTGGTAAACAACTTGCATACCAAGTTCGAAGACCTTGTGTTATTTCGTTCACAAGTTATCAGTCGGAAACCTTCGGGGGATGGACGGACTGACAGACGGACGGATGGACGGACAAGAGGAATCCTATATACCCCCACCTTTTAAGGCGGGGGTATAAAAAATGTATTTCTATGAAAATGTACATGATAGTTTACAAATCAAATAGTAGATAAAAATCTAAACAAATCTAGCTATTAGGTAAAATGGATAAAAGAATAAAAGCCTTTAAGTATAGTTGTATTAGCAGAGTAGGAATTGAAAAGCAAGAAAAGTCTGCTTGATGAGGAAAATGCATTAAGTAGTTGAGGCGAAAGAGGTCAAAAATGATATTTTGGAGAAATGAACAATTAAGAGAACAAGACTGTGAGGCACAGACAGTACCAAACTACTCGGTGGTGACAAAAGAATAAAAGCCTTTAAGTATAGTTGTATTTGCAGAGTAGGAATTGAAAAGCAAGAAAAGTCTGCTTGATGAGGAAAATGCATCAAGTAGTTGAGGCGAAAGAGGTCAAAAATGGTATTTTGGAGAAATGAACAATTAAGAGAACAAGACTGTGAGGCACAGACAGTACCAAACTACTCGGTGGTGATGCAAAAACAAATACTGTGAAAGTACAATTATTTTCGTGGGGTTCCAGTTTTCGTGGATTTCGTGGTTGGCTAAATCCACGAAATTAAGTTCCCAACGAAATGCATTTTTCCCATTGGGCTTTAATACATAGAAATCGAAACCACGAATTTATGTGCCCACGAAATAGTAATTTTTATTGAAACCACGAAAATTGATGTCCACGAATAAAAGTACTTCCACAGTATACATAAATATATAAAGTGCCATTACAGGACTTTCGAGATGGGAACTTTTATGTTATTGAAGGAGGAAACGATTGCCTCAAATACCAGTGAAACAGAGTAATTGGATTCTTGACATATTGAAATAAATGTATACAACATAAAAAACAAAATATTTATATGAAATTGAAGGGTATACCTTTAATTGTTTCTGCATGACAATTCTTTAACTAAATTTTAATTGACGACAAACAATTAACCTAAAGTGCTACAACAGATTCAATATAAACCCCCTTAGCTCTACATGTTCATTAATTAGTAATTCCCTCTCTATGTATTGTTTTTTTTTAGTGTAGTATCAGAACTTTAATCCGGTTTGAACACGACTCGGAAGTCCCATATTACTTTGCATGCATAAGGTAAGCAAATATCCTCATGCATTCTCAATATCCTCAATCAGAACAAATCTCAAGAATTGAAACAATAAAATTGACAGTTTTGTATTTATAACTATGCTCATGCAATTCCGATGTATCCAAAAAATATCAAACATAGAAAGCAGCCACAGCCTGCTAAGCTCACCTTGTTTTGCAGCACTGTCACATGTTAAACATATCAGTAAACAGGAATGGACTATAACCTGGATATGGGATGTTGTCTCCTTGACATTTACCCCATTTCCTTTCTTTTTCATATATAATCATCCTTTTTTAACAGATTCATTTATGCGTAAAATGTAGGTCAATGACTGCATTGAAAGCATTCATTGCAGCTGCCATCACAAAAAGAATCAAACATACCAATATGGCTGATGTGAGCCATGTCAGTAAGCAGAAATGGATCATTCTACCCAACCAAATCGCTCATGTGTAAAATGTAAGTCACAATCAGCAGCCAACACATGCATTGTTGTTTTTATACCAAAATGAACTACAGTAATGACTGTCGGAAACGACAGTGATCCCCACACCCCCTGTTTGACACAGAAAACAGCTATAGACCCTGGGAATATTTTTTCTTAACATTTTTGAAATTAAACTATTGACAGTCACCATTTTTACCATAAGGAATTAAAGAATATATGGATGTTAGGCAGAATTCCAAAAAATATATTTTGGAAATCAAGTTTGTGAAATGTTTCTTCTAATTCTAACAAATTTTTAACTATGGTTTCAATGTAGAATTCCAAAAAATATGTGGTCTTTGACACTTTCAGGAAATTTACCAAAAATGGAATCAAATATTTTTGAAATTCAATTGGTGAAAATGATTGCCCTGATGGAAACAAATCCTAACAGTATTGTTGCTAGGTAGAATTCCAAACTTTCAGGAAATTTGCCAAAATTGGAATCAAATATTTTTGAAATTCAATTGGTGAAAATGATTGCCCTAATGGAAACAAATCCCAACAGTATTGTTGCTAGGTAGAATTCCAAAAAATAAGTGGTCTTTGACACTTTCAGGANATTTACCAAAATTGGAATCCCATTTCGAATTCTAAGATTTCAGAATTTTTATTTTTTCCAAATACTTGCCAAAATATAAGATTATATGCCAAAATGTCCAAAAATATCAGTCTTTGACATTTTCAGGAAATTTACCAAAGATGGAACCAGAATCAAAATTCTGAAAGCTTTTTGCCCATCTACAGACTATATGCAACAATTCTGCAACAAAATTAAATCCATAAATCCAAAAATGTAGGATGAGTTTGCGTCGCATGCCATATGCGTCACAATCCACATTTTGTGGTCTTTGTCAAATCGACATCTTGGGGCCTCTTGTTTGCATCAAGATAAATATCAAAAATCCGAAAGCTTATTGCGCATCTACAGACCATATGCAACAATTCTACAACAAAATTAAAACCCTAAATCCAAAAATGTAGGAGGAGTTCGTGTCGCATGCCACATGTGTCAAAATGGACATCTTAGGGCCTCTTGTTTGCACCAAGACCAATATCAAAAATCTGAACACTTATTGCGCATCTGCAACATATATGCAACAGTTCTATAACAAAATTAAAACCCTAAATCCAAAAATGTAGGAGGAGTTTGCGTCGCAAGGATGTGTGACGGATGGACGGACAGACGGACGGACGAGGCCAACGACAATATCCCCGAACTTTCATTCGAAAGTGCGGGGATAATCATACCTACCAAAATGGTTGATGTGGGACATGTCAGCAAGCAGGAATGGATTTCACAATTCTTCCTAACCAAGTCGCTCATGCATAAAATGTAGGTCACAGACAGCATCCGAAGCATAGAAGCATGCTTTGTTATTGTCATCCCAAAATGCATCATACATACCAATATGGTTGATGAGGGAGATGTCAGTAAGCAGAAATGGACTTTAACCAATCTACCTAACCAATTCCCTCATGCGTAAAATGTAGGTCAAAATTAGCATCCCATGCATGCACTGAAGTTGTCATTCCAAAATGCATCATACACACCAATATGGTTGATGTGGGCCATGTCAGTAAGCAGGAATGGATTTCAACCATTCTACCTAACCAAGTTGCTCATGCGTAAAATATAGGTCACAGTCAGCTCCGCATGCGCACTATTCATATCAATATGATTGATGTGGGACATGTCGGTAAGCAGGAATGGACTTTAACCATTCTACCTAACCAAGTGGCTCATGCGTAAAACGTAGGTCACAGACAGCATCCATAGCATGAATTGTTGTTGTCATCCCAAAATGCATCATACATACCAATATGGATGATGCTATTCATGTCAGTAAGCTGGAAAAGGCTTTAACCACTCTACCTAACCAAGTCACTCATGCATAAAATGAAGGTAAGAGACAGCATGCGAAGCATGCATTGAAGTTGTCATTCCAAAATGCATCATACACACTAATATGGTTGATGTGGGCCATGTCAGTAAGCAGGAAAGGACTTCAACCATTCTACCTAACTAATGCGATAATGCCTAAAATGTAGGTCAGAGACAGCATCCGAACCATGCATTTTAGTCATCATCCAAAAATGCATCAAGCATACCAATATGGTTGATGTGAGACATGTCAGTAAGTGGGAATGGACCTTAACCATTCTTCCTAACTGGATGCGGACGCTGACGCGAATGCCAATGCGGACGCTAGGGGTATCACATAAGCCCCCCTCACTTTGTGAGGTGAGCTAAAAAGTAAAGTCTCTTCCTTCAACAGGAAACTCCGCCTCACAGATAACAGCTGTGAGTTATCTTCAAATATTAAGTAGTTTGAATTCGCTACAGACTTGAAATTCACTTACACAATACAACTCAACATTTCCAGCTTCAGACCAAATTTCAAATGATTTTCATTGATACAAGCCAAGTATTTGGTTTATATTAAACAAGAGGAAAGCTGTCAAAGTGACAGCAAACCTAGTTTTATTTTATATGGACATTATATCTTACATGTTGGGTCAACCCTGAATAACTGAAATGTACACTAAATTGCAATGTTAAGCCTTCCTTTGAAGTAGCATTCTTTTTGTAAAAGTTTATAAAACTATTGAAGGTGGCACGGTAGTATTTATTCCTGGCACAAGGTTGCCCAATTGTGTATCCTACTCAACTGAATATACTAAAGCCTGTGATTGGATATAAATGTATTGTATAGCAGAAAGCAAAATGTTTTCAAGCTTTTACACATATATTATGCTTAAATATAGGCAAAGGTCTTCAATAAGTATAACAGTAAATTTTTCATGGGTCTTTTAATATTTAGTCTTTTCACTGCGGCAAAAGGTGAAAATCAGGGGTCACTTCCTTCAGCTGGAGCTAGCTCAAAAACAAGACGGGCATGAGGATGTTTTGCATTTATTTTTTAAATCTTGTATGAAAGTCCTCTAGGTAACTGCAGTTTCTGAACCTTGATCAAATTTAGAAAGTAGGCAAATATTTCAAAATCTTACTATTGTCGTCAATGGGAAAATAAATACTACCGTGCTACCTATAGGGTGAAATGAGTAATTGAAAATTTTCATTTGGTAATATTAAATCTTACTTTTAGTACTCAGTGTTGTGAATTTGACTCATTTATTGAAGAATAATAGACCAAAAGGTTTAAAAAGGCTTAGAAATGAGGAAATATGGATATGCTCATATAGTTTTGGTTACTACATATAGTGGAATCAGTCAATGAGAATTATTTTGGTTGTGTCCTTTGGCATTTGTTTTTACTTTTCGCAATCATACGCTTTAATATCTGAGCTTAGATTTTAGTCGTGACAAATCAAAAAGAGGAAAATTGTTCCCAAATTTATGCAAAATTACTGAAATTCAAATTTTGGCAAAATTTTCCAATCATGTTGTACAGTTTGGGTATATTTTGGATAAAAATGTTGATTACAATACACTTTTCTAATTTCAATTAACAAATTTGATTTAAATACCAAAATAAATCTTCAATTTTGAAATTTGAAGCCCAAAATGGGTGCATTATGGACATAAATTTTGACCGTCATTTGATAAAAATGCAACTTTTGCTGAATATTTGAAGTGAAAATGTTAGCATGTGCCAGCCAGAAGTTGAATTAAGACTCATTTGGGACTAAATGAAAATATAGAGTTAATTGTGCCATGTTTAGAACTCTTTACTTGAGCTTTTATCTACCCATGGGGTCTGTTTTTGTTGTTGCACTGCTGACTATGTTGAAAAAGTTCACTTTATAGTACCTTTTGCAAGAGAAAAACTGCAAGTAAACTTTAAAAACCTGCCTTCCAAGTGCTTCATTGCATCATTTTGAAATTCTGCAATGCACAGTGTAGTGTACCCTACTCAACTGAATATACTAAAGCCTGTGATTGGATATAAATGTATTGTATACCAGAAAGCAAAATGTTTTCAAGCTTTTACACATATATTATGCTTAAATATAGGCAAAGGTCTTCAATAAGTATAACAGTAAATTTTTCATGGGTCTTTTAATATTTAGTCTTTTCACTGCGGCAAAAGGTGAAAATCAGGGGTCACTTCCTTCAGCTGGAGCTAGCTCAAAAACAAGACGGGCATGAGGATGTTTTGCATTTATTTTTTAAATCTTGTATGAAAGTCCTCTAGGTAACTGCAGTTTCTGAACCTTGATCAAATTTAGAAAGTAGGCAAATATTGCAAAATCTTACTATTGTCGTCAATGGGAAAATAAATACTACCGTGCTACCTATAGGTAACATCCTGACATAATAATGACCAGGTTCAACTATTGGTAATTTTGGCATAAATAATAAAACATGAAAATCAAAGTAAAATGCATATCTCTGATAAATATACAAATGATCTGCAAAACATATAGCTACTATCTAGAAAACTGTAGGAGATTTGCTCTGGACAAATGGGATACACTGTTGGCAGATATATGAAGTAAAAATGTTTAAGTTAAACAACTAGTAATTTTGACATAAATTACATCAAAATTCAAAATCAAAGTAATATGCCCACCTCTGATATATGTACAAATAATATGCAAAAAATAAATTTTATATTTCCAAGACTGTTGGGAGATTTGCTCTGGACAAATAGGGTACACTGTTGGCAGATATTTGATGTAAAAATGACCAAGTTCAACATCTGGTAATTTTGGCATAAATTATCAAAAATTAAAATCAAAGTTACATACATATCTTTGATGTACAAGTGATCTGCAAAATATTAACTTTTAGTCTGAAAGAGTAAAAGATTTGCTTCAGACAAATGGGGTAGCCTGTTTGCAGATATTTGATGTAAAAGTTCAACACCTGGTAATTTCCACATAAATTATCAAAAAAATTAAAAAATCAAAATCCAAGTACCTATGATATAATTGTGCAAATCATCTGCAAAATATGAACTTTCTATCCCAGACTGTAGGAGATCTGCTCCATAAAATGGGGTACCCTGTTGGCAAATATTTGACGTAAATATGACCGAGTTCAACACCTGGTAATTTCCACATAAATTATCAAAAATCAAAATAAAAAAACTATCCACACCTAATTAATACAAATAATATATTATAATATATTATGTACAAATAATATGCAAAATAAAAAGTTTTTATCTAAAAAACAAGTGTGGACCCAAATTGAGGTCTCATCCGTCCCTTCATGGTCGCAAAATTGATGTGAATTCTCAAACTGACTAAATCAGAAAACTAAGCATATTCGCTAGACTGTGAAATTAGGGTAAGTGACAAAAGCAAAACAGCAGACTGTCATGAATCACGAAAAGCGAAAATATCAGTGACCACTGATAGATACTGAAAAACCAAACATGTTCATTAGACCGTGAAAATGAGGTCAAGGGCTAAAGCCAAACAACGGGCTGTCATGTTCCATTAAAGACAAACCCAAATACCTAACATTATTGACCTTACATTAAAAGATACTGGGAAACTTAACATGATCACTGGACCATGAAATTGAGGTCACAGACAAAAGCCATATAGCAGACTGTCATGTACTACTCAAGACCAACCAATATACCAAATATCATTGACCTACCACTTATAGTTACTGAGAAAATGAACTAATCGCAAAAACTTAACATGCTCACTAGACCGTGAAATTGAGGTCAAGGACAAAAGCCATATGACAGACTGTCATGTACTACCTAAGACCAACCTCCATACCATAGATCATTGACTTACCACTTATAGTTATTGCGAAACCAAACTAAGCACAACTAGAGCTGTCGCCGAATGGCAGCCAGGTATACCCCCACTAATTGAACCCTGAATCAATATGGCATTTTGCCGCAAGTGTACATTTAAGTGTGTCTGGACCCAATACAGTTGGGAACACAGTACAAATGTGGACACAATACAAGTATGGACAAAATGATATACCTCCCCCCTTTTTTTCTGAAAATATTAAAGACGAATCTCCCCTACAAAATTTTGGACAGCAACCATATTACTTCATGCACATCTTCAGCTGGTGTACTAAAACTGTGCAACATTTTATCAAAATCCAAGCAGTGGTTTAGGAGAACATGCGCTGACAAGGATCACCCCTCCCCCTTAATACAGAAAATATTCAAAGACAAATTTTCTCCCTTACAAAATTTCAGACAGCAACCATATTACTTCATGCACATCTTCAGGTGGTGTACTACAATTGTGTAATATTTCATCAAAATCTAAGCAGCCTCTTAAGAGAACATGCGCTGAGAAGGTTCGTCCAACCCCCTTCTTCCAGAAAATATTCAAAGACGAATTATCTCCCCTTCAAAATTTCAGGCACCAACTATATAACTTCATGCACATCTTGAGATGGTTTACTACAACTGTGTAACATTTCATCAAAATCCAAGCAGCCGTTTAGGAGAACATGCGCTGACAAGGTTCAACTCCCCCCTTTTCCAGAAAATATTCAAAGACCAATTATCTCCTCTTCAAAATTTCAGGCAGGAACCATATTACTTCATGCACATCTTCAGATGGTGTAGTACAACTGTGTAACATTTCATCAAAATCCAAGCAGCCGTTTAGGAGAACATGCGCTGACAAGGTTCGCCTCCCCCTTTTTCCAGAAAATATTCAAAGATGAATTATCTCCCCTTCAAAATATTGGGCAGCAACCATTTTACTTCATGCACATCTTCAGATGGTGTACTACAACTGTGTAACATTTCATCAAAATCCAAACGGCTGTTTAGGAGAACATGCGCTGACAAGGTACATGGACGGACAGACAGACGGACGGACGGACAGACGGACCGACGGACAGGGTGATTCCTATATACCCCCCCAAACTTTGTTTGCAGGGGGTATAAAAACTCAACATGTTCATTGGACCGTGAAATTGAGGTCACAGACAAAAACCATATAGCAGACTGTCATGTACTACCCAAGACCAACCTATGTACCAAATATCATTGCCCTTCCACTTATAGTTACTGAGAAACTAAACTAAGCACAAAAACTTCACAAGTTCATTGGACCGTGAAATTGAGGTCACAGACAAAAGCCATATAGCAGATTATCATGTACTACCCAAGACCAACCTATGTACCAAATATCATTGAACTACCACTTATAGTTACTGAGAAAATGACCTAATCACAAAAACTTAACATGCTCACTAGACCGTGAAATTGAGGTCAAGGACAAAAGCCATATGACAGACTGTCAAGTACTACCTAAGACCAACCTACATACTAAATATAATTGACCTGCCACTTACATTTACTGAGAAACTAAACCAAGCACAAAAACTTAACATGTTCATTGGACCATGAAATTGAGGTCACAGACAAAAGCCATATAACAGACTGTCATGTACTACTCAAGACCAACCTATATACCAAATATCATTGACCTACCATTTATAGTTACTGAGAAAATGACCTAATCACAAAAACTTAACATGAAAGTTTACGCCGCAGCCGCCATACTTTGTACGCATATGTCTCGCTTTCCGCGCCTTTCATCGCGGGCGAGACAAAAACTGTAGGAGATTTGCACTGCACAAATGATGTACCCATTTGGCAGCTCCCTGCCACCCGCCGGCCTGCCTGCCTGCCTTTTTTACCATTCTAATACCGGTAACCGGATTTTTCCCAACAAAAATTTTAATATTGGATAACTGGTAGTGGTCTTCCAACAAACCTCGAAGATCACTTACACAGTAAATCTTATTTCTTTTTTCAAGCTATATTTTGGACAAAATTTGAAATCATACCAACAAATACAAGCCAAACATCTTTGAAAAAATTTGGTCTATAGTAACAAGTGAAGACCCTATGTCTCGCCCCATTCCTGCATGTCCTCTAAATTGATATGAAA
This sequence comes from Modiolus philippinarum, assembly GCA_002080025.1. Classification (NCBI taxonomy): domain Eukaryota; kingdom Metazoa; phylum Mollusca; class Bivalvia; order Mytilida; family Modiolidae; genus Modiolus; species Modiolus philippinarum. Next base: position 58,342 of record MJUU01056099.1, read on the forward strand.
TGTGAGTGAACTTATCAGAAAACTTAATGTGCACTGTAGACTGTGAAATTATGGTCACTGACAAAAGCCATATCGCTTCCAAAGACCAACCAACATACAAAATATCATTAACCTACCATTTATGCATCGTGAGAAACCAGACATGCTAACTAGACCATGAAATTGAGGTCACATGCATAAGCCATATGGCAGACTGTCAAGCACTGTCCAAGACCAACATACAAAATATCATTGACCTACCACTAACAGATAATGAGAATCTAACATGTTCACTAGACCATGAAATTGAGGTCAAAAACAAAAGTCACCTGCCAGACTGTCATGTACTACCCAAGACTAACCTACATACCAAATATTATCAACCTACCACTTCTAGTTATTGAGAAATGGACTTAAGCAGAGGAACTTAACGTGGCCACTCAACCGTGAAATTGAGGTCAAGGACAAAAGTTACCTGCCAGACTGACATGTACTACCCAAGACCAACCTACATATCAAATATTATCAACCTAAAACTTCTAGTTATTGAAAAATGGACTTAAGCAGAGAAACTTAACGTGGCCACTCAACCGTGAAATTGAGGTCACAGACAAAAATTACCTGTCAGACTGACATGTACTACCCAAGACCAACCTACATACCAAAAATTATCAACCTACCACTTCTAGTAATGGAGAAATAGACTTAAGCAGAGAAACTTAACGTGGCCACTCAACCATGAAATTGAGGTCAAGGACAAAAGTCACCTGCCAGACTGAAATGTACTACTCAAGACCAACCTACATACCAAATATTATTAACATACCACTGTTAGTTATGGAGAAATGGACTTAAGCACAGAAACTTAACGTGGCCACTCAACCATGAAATTGAGTTCAAGGACAAAAGTTACCTGCCAGACTGACATGTACTACCCAAGACCAACCTACATACCAAATATTATCAACCTACCACTTCTGGTTATGGAGAAATAGACTTAAGCAGAGAAACTTAACGTGGCCACTCAACCGTGAGATTGAGGTCAAGGACAAAAATACTGCCAGACTGACATGTATTACCCAAGATCAACTTACATACCAATTATTATCAACCTACCACTTCTTGTTATGGAGAAATAGACTTATGCGGAGAAACTTAACGTGGCCACTCAACCATGAAATTGAGGTCAAGGACAAGTTACCTGCCAGACTGACATGTTCTACCTTAGACCAACCTACATACCAAATATTATCAACCTACCACTTCTAGTTATTGAGAAATGGACTTAAGCAGAGAAACTTAACGTGGCCACTAAACAATGCAATTGAGGTCAAGGTCACATGATCTTATGTTCGTCAGGTAGCACTCAATTAGTTCTACCACTGGACCATATATGATGTTCCTACATCAATGGGTTTTCAAAATATCCTGTATTTAGTAAAAGTTAACGCTGTCGCCATCACAGTCGTCATACTTTGCACGCCTATGTCTCCCTTTCCGCGACTTTCGTTGTGGGCGAGACAAAAATGAGCAGGAAACAGGAAGTGGTCATATTATGACTTAAAAATATATACTTTTAGGGGACAACAAAAGGACTATCATGGCCAAGTTTGGTTTCACTTGGCCCAGTGGTTTAAAGAGAGGATCTTAGAATGAAAAGTTTATGAAGGACAGAAAATGGTTATATTTCAGCCTGGTTATAGTCAGATGAGTTAAACAGGAAAACTGGACCCAATATTGGAAACAGACAGTAAGTTGAAGACATCTGAACAGCAAGCAAATTCATCCAAACATATTACACCTAATCCTAATTAACTTACCTGGTGGGCAGTGACACACACCCAATTAAAAGACTGTTCTGTTGCATTAATCAGCATTGTTCTGGCAGCAGAAATGTCATTTTTTGCCTGTTTAATCCAAATTTTTGCCATATGTGGTTGAGGATTAGGAATATATTTTTCACTATGGCTCCAGTATGTATTGCCACTTGTGTATCCATTTCTATGTCGTCTTCCAATACGATCTGCATATCCATCAACATCAAAAGTATATGTTTGGCCATGAGAATCACTATTTGGAGTACTAGCGTTTTGAACATCTTCATGCCATTGTTGCCTGTAAGCATGTCTGTCACCACTAGAGCTATTTCCATAATGTTCTCTGTACTTTGGAATTTTTTCAACATTGATTTCCCCTGACTGCAACCTTTTAACAAAGTTAATAATAAACTGAGTAACTTCAGTACAGAATTTTGAATCATTGTTTTTATCTGGATGCCACCGTTTTAATAAACGCCTATAGATACGTCTGAAATCACTTGGACCCAGGCGCCATGCATCAACTAGTGTTTCTTCAATTTCTTGAAATATTTCATCTCTTTTTGCTTCATTGTAATTTCTGTGTCCATCTGTGTGTACTTCCACATCTGTAAACCTCTCCGTGTTTCTTTTGATCTTGAAAAGCCTAAATGATGGGACTCTTTCAATCTGACCTTCTCCAACATTGATATCATATTCAGGAAACAAATTATATGTTACTTGCTTTACAATTTTTACGTAAATATATACAGCAGCTCTTGCTTGTCCATCATCATCTTCATCTAAATTGTCAAAAACTTCATAAGCAGCATAGTCTCCTGGTGAAAAACTGACTAAATCTTGTACCAATAGTTCCAAAAAGTCTTCTGGAATGGGTGTTCCTGGAGGAGGGATCCATGATGTGTCTTCTGGTTGATAATCCAATGGCACGGCCTCCAATTCATCATCTAACAATTTTGACATTTCCTCTGCATTGCTATCATAATTTGTAAGAATAGCTTGCACATGGTCTGTTTTTACTTTAAATAAACATAACTTCCTGATCCATGATGCAACCCGGTAACAGTTATTCTTAACCCATTTATTAAAATCAGAGTCACAAAAACTGATGTAACAAACATTTTGCTCATTTGGATCAAAGAACATTTTTTTAGTCTCAATGCTACTTTTAATTTGCTGATTTTGATGAATTAGAATAGTTTGTACATTTTGAAGAGCTACAATTCTGACTGACTTTATGTTTGACGATATTGTCTGCTTTTCTGCATTTTGCAATTTATCAAGCTTGGTGTTTCTTGAACTTGTTAAAGCTAGTCGCACCATTGCATGAATGAATAGTTCACTTGACAGAAAATATTCAAGCTTTGCAGCTACATCCCATGATACCCTGTTTTCAGTTGTTAATAATTCTTCTTGTACAATCTTGCTGAGAACCTTAGGTTTAATATTATCTGGTAATAATGCAAAACATTTATCTACATCGTAATTTAATGTTTCAAATTTCTTCATTGACTTTAAGAAAAGTATATCAGTTTGGCTTTCCAAACGCTTCTTTAACAAGAATCTATCAGAAAAAACCAAATCGCAAGACTTCTCAAGTACATCATTTTCACTAAGGAGGTAACATGTTGGTTCCTCTACAATTATAGTGGAAGTGCCTTCAATTCTTGGTTGTAAAAATCTAAATATCCCAAGAACTGCTTTCTCAATTACAGGTAACTCCAGTCCTAATGGAACAAGACGTTTCTGTCCACAAAGAGCCTTAATACTTGCTAGTATTCTTATATAATGGTTCAAATCCACCTCATCTTTAGCACCTAGTCTCCTAAATAAAGCATAATGAGCCCCATGTTCTTCAGATCCTTCTAAGAGAAAAGGAGGTATTTCCAATTCATCTTTTCCTCTCAAAACTACCTGTTTTGCTTTAATAAATGTTTTGTGTCTAATAACATGTACAATTGGAGTTTCAGCTAGCCTTATTCTCAGTTGGTCTTGATCCTCTGTATGATCTTCAAGATAAGAATAAATCTTATTCATCAAGTTTCTAATAAATGCTGTTTCATCAAATAGATAGTTTTTCTGCAGAGCAGAACAAACGTTGTGGATATGAGATATAACTGAATCAATAGATGGTTTCAATCGAATTTGCAAATTCTGAGATATTGATTGTTTAGATGGCACTGCATAATTCGGAAGAATGTTTTCCATTGACCATACTACTTCAAAATATTTGTTGGGAACAGACCCTCGGAAAGCAATAAGGTCATTCGATGAAAGCTGAGGGTACATTCTTGAGTGCGTTGGTGAAACCTTAGAAGGTACAATAAATTTAATTTCACATAGCTGAGCTAAGAACTGACCATCGTACTCAATAGCATCCTGTTTGAACAGGTGACTTACCAGTTCTTTAGATTGCTGTAGAGAAACTGCAGATACTCCTTGGTTTTGGATCTGCAGAGCAAAATAAATAAATTGTTCTTTGCTAACATTTTTCTTCATGCCTGCCAATTCCATAAAATGTTTCCATTCATGCAAATTGAATGGATATGCAGGAAATTCTTCCTGTTGACAAAGTTTTTCGAAGACACTGTTATGAGGACTGTAAAACTCGCAAGCTCTTCTCAAATCAGTATTTCCTTGTGCAGAAACAAACTTCAGCATTGCTAACTTCTGAACAAGATCATAATAGGCTTTAGAAAGCAATTTATCTCTTATAAATATAAGATGAACTAGATGTGCATTTCTATTAAGCTGATCAAAATGTGGCAAAATAAAGCTCAAGTAAAGTCCAGTCAACTCATGCCTGTCTGTATATTTTATGCAAATTTCAAACTTCAAAGATGTATAAAGGTTTTCATGAAAAGCATTGTGTTTGATGAGTACAGTGTTTGTACAGGAAGCAAGTTCCTCTAAACCTTGAAGAACAATGGAGCTGTTGTTAGAGTTAACAACCAGAATTCTACCATAATCCCCTGCAGTAACAACACTACTACTGATTGTTGAAAAAAGTCTAAGATGTTTCAATTTTTCTAAAACCTCATGTCCAATTTTGTCAACTCTCATAGCAAAGTATGATAAAATTTTATCACAATTATTTACACTTAATTCAACTTCTCCAACAATATCTTTGTGATTTATCAAACACCTAGCTAACTTCTCTGGATTGTTTTCTGTAGCCATGAGATCCCGTAGATGTTTCGAAAAACTGTTTATTGAGCTTACAGTGGGTAAAGACAGCTTCATTAAAACATTCCTCAAACCCTCATCTTGAAAACTGTTGTAATTCACAGCTCTGAATGCTGTCTCAAACGATACAAGACTTACTTCTCTATTATGCCACAAGACAGGAAGAAGACACCAGCGACTTAACTTTGATATGTCTCCAACAGACTGCAAGTATTTCCAAAATTTCTCTATCCATTTCTTATCAGGCAAGTCCTGTTGTGAGTCATCCAAAACGATTGGTCCACATTGATTGTAATAATTCTGGTTCAAAGAATGTGGCAATAATGAGCAAAATAAGTCAATATTCAAGTTTTGAAAGAAACCATCAAATTCATCTAAAAGGTCCACTAGTCTGGTATTGACAAACATACTACTTGATGATGGAAGCAAAATGCAAAACTTTGAATGAATGATGTTTCTTGTCAATGAAAATGCTACCAATTCTTCATTGTCGTTAGCAAGCATTGGTAGTCCATCAAATTCGTGATGGATTTCATTATTTTTCTGGACATACTGTAGGCAGTATTTCAGCAAAACAAAAAGCAGGTCAACTGTTTTAAAAATAGTTGTACTAATCGGGACATTTACTTTCCTTATGCAACATTTATCTCTCCAATTTGTTTGCCAAGACTTGAAAAAAGTTATAACAAGTTGTGGTGACAGGATATCTGCTGTCATACAGACTAGCTCTGAATTTTCTTCAAATTCATTCTCGGGAACATTGACCTTACACATGCTATGATATATCCACAGGGGAGTACATATCAACTTCATTCCAGCATCAACCAAAATTTGTCTTACCATCATTTCTTCTTGGACAATGCTATGTTTGTTACTGCCTGAAGAAGGATTCAAACCACATATATTTTCAGCGTTATATCTTTCTGTCCCACTTTCAAAATTATGATTTTCTTTCTCGAAGTATGAATGCAAATTGTCAAAGCATGCCATAAAATGATCATCTTTTGATTGTGATGGTATCCATTGCAAAGATTTTTCCACATACATCTCTTTCATTATCTGATGGTCAGTCATCAAATGATGCTTGTAATTGCTGTATTCAGGGCAGATTGGAAATACATTCAATTGCCTGTTATGAATACTGCTAAAAACAGCTGATGCAAGGTATTTCCACAAGTTACTTGTCAATTTATCAACATTTGGAAATCCATTAAAAAAGGTATCCAGGCAATAAATAAGATTGAAATTTTCCAGAATTGTTGGCAACACATTGCTAGCATATTCAATGCAGCTTGCATATGAATGGGCTATATTTTGCTCCATGAGTAGCTTGTTCCAGATTGTTCTGATGTCATCATTCAGTGTAAATAGTCCATTTCTATTTGCAAATACAGAGAAGTGTCCATTTACGTGAACAGGTAATCCAGTTGGAATTGGTAATGGTAAAAAACAGAATGCCGTTCCTACAGCTTTTTTCTTCAATTCTTCTGTTGCATTTCCAATCTTCTGATGGAGTGGGTCAAGTGATAAAGCATGCATTGCAGTTCCTCCTCTTGGTAAAAATCCCATTTCTCCATTTGAATAAGCATCTACAACACTATCAGGAATCATATTTGTGTTGTTAAATCCAAATGTTTGAACAATCAACCAAGAGTCAGAACATCCCTTTTCATCATTTAATGTAACAGTGTATCTGACCTCTTTGAAATCTACTTCCTTTAGAGTTTTTGTTCTGGACTTGAGTTGTTTTGCTTCTTCAGACACATCTGACATAAATAAACCTACTTGCTCAAGATAAAGTTCTGGTATTGTCGAACTAATGCATGTTGTATCAGACAATTCATCCATGTCTTTTCCTATGTATGAAATACTAATCTTTTTAATGTTGGATAAAAACAAGAGACATTTTTCCATTTGTGTTTTCATTTCATTCAAGAGTGCATTCATGTCCTTTTCAGAAATTGATTTTATACAGATCTGTGACTTGAGGGCCATTTCATGTGTTCTCAGAGGAAAACGGAACCATGTGCCAGTATCAGCTTTAATGATATCTTGTAAGTAAGTTTCATATACATCGCTGTATTTAGATTCAAGTCTATCAATATTTAATCTCATTCCAGGTGCATCTGGTCTAGCAGTAGGAAGATACTCACAGTGTGGATCAAAAACACAATAAGTCCCACCATTTGGTGTACTCAGTCCTCGAGTCAAGAATGAGGGAACATCTGTAAGATGGTACACAGCATTAAATCCAATGCCAAACTGTCCAGTTTTTGTTGGATCATTAGATTTGCTACCCTCCCCTAAGTTCTGAATTCCATCTAAATCTTCCTTTGTGAAACTGGCATTGTTGAAAACACATAAAGCTGGTCCCTGGAGACATTTCCATTTTTCACCAAAGACTCTATCCATAGCATGCTGCCTCATGTCATATACAAAATGTATTTCAGTAGCCTTGGCATCATCTGCATTTTGCAGAAGTTCGTTCAGTACAGAGTGATCCTTTGGGTACGCATCAATAATACCTTTAAGACGAGTCACAAGTTTTTCTTTTTGTCCAAATGGTATTGCATCTGAAAATCTTGACAGATAAAGATGACGTTTCGACATGATACCCAAGGTTTTTATCATTTTATGGGTTATTTCTCCATGTATTAAAAACACATCATCATCTTCATACTCAAAATCTACATCTTCATAGCACACATCAAGCAAACATCGCATTATGTTGTTTTCATCTGGCACAAAGACATTTTTCTTTTCATCAACCCCCAACTCTTGTTTATGAAAGTCTAAGCTAGAACACAGGTTCTTTACTACATTGACAATGCTTAGTGTATTTTCATGTTCCAATGATTCATGCTTTTTCTGTTCTGCTTGCTCTTGCAATATATTCTTGAAAATTGTCCCTTCAAACAATCTGGGAATACCAATAAATTTCCACAAAACCTTGTAATCTTGCAGATTCTTTGGTAATTCATATAAATAAGGCTTACATGGACCTCCAGGCAATCTCCAAGCTATATTTACTGGTTCTATCATCTTGTCTTCTATAATAATGATACGCTTTGTCTGTATTTTTTTCAGTGCATTCACAACAATTAGATTTGTTGAATTCATCTGCAAGTGACTATTAAGTCCTTTATACAAAAGTTCACATGTACTTTCCAACCCATCTGAAGAAAGGAGATTTACATTGGCCAAAACATTCAACTGTTCAACTATATTTTCAATGCTTGCTTCCTGAATACCAATCCATTTTAAAACCATTTCATTGACATTACCTGCTTCACAGTCCATAATATGTCCAACTGACCCAATTACAGATTTTTCAGTACATGAATACAGATTTTCTGGCGACATGAAACACTGATTACTTTCCAAATCATCAGCTTTCCATGGAAGAGGCCAATCACTAGGTTTAGACATGACTGGTAAAAACGGAATACTTTTCAAAACATTTTCTGTATTCATATGAAATTGGAAACTACAGTTCAAATACTTCACTATTGCAGATGATCTAGTCATACCACTTTCTTTACTCAAATGTTGAACAGTTTGTGCTCTTTCTGTCAACAATTCTGACGGAAGGTGATTATCTAACATACCCATCTGTAGAAGTGTGGTTTTATGTTGATCAAATATTGAATGAGGAAATCTCCCATCACTGACATCAAACATTTCACTAACTAATCCAGTTTCTAAAACAAGTTCTGATGGACATCGAAGAACAGTGGAATTTTTCACTGGAATGCACTCAATCTTTTTCATAAGGATACATAATTCCAAATCCCCTAGTGCTTCTACTATGAGTTTGTTACGTTTGTGAATCATTTCAGGGTCTTGCCAATATGCATCTTTTAAATGCGGGAAGAAATAATTTTCAAAAAAATGGATTTTTGAAATAAATCTGTTCTTCAGTAGAGTAGTTTCATTTGGAGCAGCTTGTTCAAAGTTTTTGAAAATCTCTTGAGGCATATCCATGACAACAGATTCACCCCGATAAAATTCTACAAAACATTCAAATGCTGTTTGTCCGTTTTCTCCAGAACTTCTTAAGTCAATATCTAAAAACAATGACTCATTCAGGGAACATCCAAATTTTCTTCTCTTCCCATAGAAAACCCTTGCACTTCCATACAAAATATGCTTATAAAAAGAGCAGGTGAGTGATGCCATTAAATCTTGTTGCAGTGTTCCAAGACATCGGGGCCATAATGTCCAGTAATCTGTCTCAATAATGCCATCCTCTGATCTATCAGCAATAAATGTTAAAAGATGGATGTAAGCACTCTTAATAACGTCTCCCATTATTGCTACATTCCATGCTGCACCATCATTAACTTTGCTGTCTTTGTTGAAGCAGATTAGACTTTTACGGTCCTGTTCTACCATAAAACATCCATTTATGTGCAAAGGAAGTTCAGTTTCTAATGGAAGTGGCAAAAAACAAAAGATACGACTTTTAGAATAAAAGCCACTTCCAAGCTCACTAAAATGTTTGAAATTTAACAGTTCATTTGCATTTCTCTCCACAGGAACAGCAACACAACCAATTGGAACTGCACCCTGAGCTTCTAATTTATGTGCCAGCTCAAATGAATCGGAACCTGTTCCCCAGGAAATAATCCATGTAAGTACTTGTTTAAATGGTTTAAACTCTGATGACAGTGTAAATGCAGCATTATGAACTTCAATGCCAATATCAACCACATGTACTGGTTGTGTTAATGATGTTTCCTTTCCATTCTTCATTGTGTATGTTATGTCTTTCAAGACATTAAAACTATGTTCATCTTCTGACTTTTGGACTGCCTGTCTTTTCCATGTTTTGAACAAGAGCTCCTGTTTTGTGTTCTTTGAATCAAGATGATACACTGATATTTCTCTTACATTCTGTGTAAAAAGGAGTAAATTACCAGCTGCTTCAACAAATTTTAGCAACAGTTCAATAACTTCTCTTCTTGTGTATTGCATTTTCTTTATCTCATTTTCTGATGCTTGCTTTTGTGTTCTTAGTGGAAGGCGAAACAATGTTCCATCATATTCCTCTTTATTTGAAGGTGTCAAATCACATCCAAAAATTCCATTGAAGGGAGAGAATTGATTTTGAAAGTTTTTTCTGTAATTTTTAGTCAAAGGAACTCTAAGGCCTGGATTTGTTCCGATTGCTGCATCTCCAAGATGATGTAAATGGGGATCTAACATTATGAATGACTTCTTGCTGACAAAGCTAGGCACATCTGTAACATTATATACAGAACAAAATCCCAAACCAAACTTCCCAATCTTATCAGTCTCCAAAATTTTTGTCTTTCCACCAAGTTTTATAATGTTTTTGAAATCCTTTTCTTCAAAGGTAGCATCATTATAAACCCATAAAGCTTGACCTTGACATTCAGCTAATCCTGGATCAAAGAGACCATCTCTGCAGTTTGTATTTTCTCGTTCATCATAGAGGAAACATACTTTAGTAGCCCCTGCATCATCTGCATTCTGTATTAGTTCTTTGGGTACAGCAAATCCATCAGTGTAACTGTCCAGTAGGCTAGAAATCCTAGTTGTCAATTTTTCCTCTTGTCCCCAAGCTAATACTTCTGTATTTTCATTGACAATGAATCTCTTAGTAACTGAAGCTACTCCAAGACTTGGTGCCAAACTACTTATATTGTCATGGACGTAAATAACCTTTTCTTTGACTTTCCCATCATTGTCATCATCGTCCTCATCATCATCGTCATCGTGGCTGCCACTCAAATTAAATGACAAATGACTTTTCCCAGATGTATAAGTACAATTTTCTACCATTTCAAATCTAAGACAATCATCAGGAGTGCTGATAGGTACTAATAGATCAGTTAACTCAGCCTTGTCTACTCCCATGTCAATGATAGCCTTCAGGATATTTACTGACAAAGCAAGGTCTTTCCTAATCTCTTCCTGAGTTGCTGCCTTTTTGTCTGCAATACTGTGCTTTTCTGACAGGTTATGGAGTAGTGATTTAAGTACCTCTAAGTCAACACAATTTCTTACTCCAAGTCTAATGAAAGTCTCACAAAAATCAAGCATGTCGCTTGGTAGTTCATAAATGTATGGTTCCAGACTGAAGTTAATATGGCTATTATCAACAGCTATAACCACCTTGTCAGCAGATTTGAACCCATTCTTAGTTGGAATAGATTGCCAGCTACATAGATCTTCAATACTTTGACATGTTAAATTGTTTTTCAAATGTAATTTATCCAGATACTGAAACACAGCTTTTGTAAGGTGTATATATTCAGAGTGCTGTTTCTGTTGGTAAGAGTTGATAATGTTTTTTAGCTGATCTAAAACCAAGTTCTGATCCGGTTGATGATTCCATCGGTAGTAGGATGCCACCTGTGTATTAACTTTATCTTCTGAAACAAGTGGAATAACAGATCCTATCAAATTTTGGAATTCTATACTTTTCACTTTACATGGTGAAGTAATGTTCATATCTCCATACCATTCCAATCCTTCTGGGTAACCTTCTGGCTTTAGTGTGTGTACGGGAACCCAGGCCAAATTTTCCATTTCCTCCAAAACATACTGATTGACTGTAGGCCTATTTCTAAGAAACTTGCATAAGGTTTCAGCTTGCAGGAGAAGGTTATCATGCTTTACATGATTAAATGAGTTATCTATACGTCTAGCAACTCTCAGTAAATTTTCTTCTGAAACATTATCTTCTGTTTTAATTTTCAGCTGACTGAGAAATGAAGATTTAAAGCCATTTTCCTTACAAAATGTCTCATCAGGAAAAACTCCTTTCTCACCTACAAAAAGGTTTTGTAGGTCAACAGTAGCCTCAAAAAGGTCTTTTACACGATATGATTTTCCATCTGATGATGACATAAAGATCAGTTCTTCAGTTTTTTGTTGTACATAATCCAGGACATAGTCTGACTGATGTGTGAGGTAAACCATTAATTTAACCTTATCGTCTGTAGTATACCTTTGACTGTTATTCAACATGGAATCTAGAGTTTCAGCAATGCAGTCTTCAACATTTATTTCACATCCTCCAAGTTGCTTTACTAGTTGTGTTGATTCCTTCATCAATAATTTCCGTGGATACAACAGTCCATTAGGATATGTAAACTCTGAAATCACCGTGTTATTTTCGGCTAATGAAACCATATCTGGAGTTGTAACATTATCATGTTGTTTGAATATTTTCAGCTTTGTTAGAAAAGACTGTGACTCTTTGTGAATGTCAGAACAATGGTCCAAGAGATAATTTGACAGCTGTATTCTCTCATCATCACTACATTCTTCATTGATATTGTTTGCCATTTCTTCAGGATTTCCTACGAATGCCATCTGCTTGAAGCATTTCAGTACATTGTCAGAAATTGGCAGTTTTATGTATTTTCCAATCACATTGACATGAGGAAACTTTATAGTTTGTTCTGATGTAAAGATATGTACATCCATCAATTCTAATACCTTGGACAAAGCCTTGGGCAGCGGCCCATATTCTTCAAACTTCTCTATCATGTAGTTACCTTTTAGTTCTAAATATTGGACACCATCCAAATCAATTATTAAAGGAACCAGTGGAATATTCTCAAAGTGCTCTAAGTTCTCATATCCTCTAGAACTAGAAACAATTTCTTTCCATATGTCTTTTATCCATTCTAATCCAAGTGTTGAATGTTCCTTTGGAACAAAGTGCCCATCAATGTTTGTACAGTTAGCTTCAAATGTCTGTTGCAGTATCGCTGGCAAATCTGTGTCTGTCAACAAACTCAACTGATACTTTTCTGAAATAAATAAAAACACACATAAGAAAAATTCTAAAAAAAATATGTATGGCAATAAAAATGAAACTAGATACATTGGTGCAACACAAATGTTCCTGATATATTGCAGTAGAAGATTAGTGAATTTTTGAGCCGTAGGCGAGGTGAATATACATATTTGAAGGTTGATAAATCAAGATGGTGACTTATAACAAAGTCAGTTTACTTATTGATTTATTACATGAATAAACTTGTTTTTACAGGAGGCACTCTAAACATCTTTAGGTTCACAATATTTATACTTGAAATTTGTTACATTCTCAAGATTAATAATATTTTATTTTCTCAAGATCAAAATCGATACCAACATGGATACTGGTGTATTAAGAATTGACAGTTATATATTATTGAGCTATTACATGTATAATGAAACAACAATCTAGATAATATGATTTGTTGTTATGTCATTCTACTTTCGTTTTCTATTTTTAGGATAAAACCGTGCTCTATCACATTCCGCATGACTGCTGTTCATTCTGCATGACCACTGATGGTCTATTTTTAGAATGTAAGCCTAGAAGTGGAAATATCACGATTATTTGTTCTCTATCAGTTTTTACATGCATTTCGGTCGATCCAACTGTTTTCAGTTTTGATTTTATCTGCACTGAAGAGAGACATAAGTTGTGGAAATGTGCATATGCAGAATCATAATTAACAGTAAGTTCGGTATTTTGTTATTTATTACCACTTGGCCGATGCCTCTGCTGATGGACTGTTAGTCCCCGAGGGTATTCACCAACCCGTAGTCAGTACTTCGGTGCTGGCCCGAAAACAGAATTTATTTCGAAACTTGCAATATCTAAATTTAGAAAATTTTATTTAAAACTAAGGAGTATCTCCCTCTTGCACAGCTCTGTCCTTTAAGCTGATTTTGGCTTTCATATTTAAATCTTTTTGGTTATTTGTTCTCTATCAGTTTTTACATGTATTTCGGTTTATGGACTTCCAACTGTTTTGATTTTATCTGCACTGAAGAGACATAAGTTGTTGAAATGCGCATATGCAGAATCAAAATTAACAGTAACTTCGGTATTTTGTTATTTAACATGACCTGAAAGTGACTTCCAAAGTTTCGAAGCTCCAGATAAAAATTAGGTCACTTTGACTAAGAATTTGGTAGTTTTCACCAAAATCAGTCATTTCGTGAAACATCATAATATTTTGTGTAGTTGTTTAGAAATAAACTTGAAACAAAATTTAACAAAAGTCCCCTAAGCATAGAATAAAGGTCAAACCAACTGAATTCTTGATGTTTTGGGTTGTACTCATCAAGGTGATTAATTTGATGAAACATCATTGTGGTATAATGTGTAGTTGATGAGAAATGAACCTTAACACAAAATTTAACAGAAGTCACTCAAGCGTAAAATATAGGTCAAAGCAACTTAATTCTCAATGATTTTGGTAGTATTTATCAAGGTGATTAATTTGATGAAATATCTTAGTTATATGATGTGTAGTTTTTGAGAAATTGACTTAAACGCAAAATTTAACAAAAGTCACTAAAGCATAATAAGTAGTTCATGGATCCGTAATTGTTGATGAATCTGGTAGCACTAATCAAGTTGCATATACTGATATAATACTATTAAAATTCTACAAGAGGTTACCAAAATATGGACCTAAATGCAAAACTTAACATCGGGACATATGTTAGGTACTTATACACGAAAAGACATGGGTAAATCTATATATCTATATGCCCCCTTCCACTTCATGGCGGGGCATAAAAATGTTAATAAAGGGGTATGCATAGCGCAGCATGATACGACTGCAGCATGTTGACCACTGAAATTTGAACAAGTGTAATTTAAAGCGAATGTGGACACAGTAAAAAGCTTGACACAGTAATTAGATGGACACAATAAAAAGCTTGATACAGTAATTAGCTGCACACAAAATAGTGAAAATAAAGCTTACAATAAGAATAATCCAAAGAAAAAAATCCCATCAAAATCTGAAGAAAAATAAAGATTTCACATATTTCTTATAATTGCAATTTTGGAACCTTTGACCCCTTATAGCTTGGAAATGGTAAGAGCTACACCAAATCCGCTGACATAATACTAAAAGCTTACAATGAGAGGAATCAAACGAAAAAAAATCCCATCAAAATCTGATGAAAAATAAAGATTTCACATATTTCTAATAATTGCAGTTTTGGCCCCTTTGACCCCTTATAGCCCAGAAACAGTAAGAGCTATGTCAAATCTTTTACATATTACTGAAAGCTTGGAATGAGAGGAATCCAAAGAAAAAAATCCCATCAAAATCTGATGTAAAATAAAGATTTCACATGTTTCTAAAAATTGCAATTCTGGCAACTTTGACCCCTTATAGCTCAGAATCGGTAAGAGCGAAGGCAAATCTGTTGACATACTACTGAAAGCCAATAATGAGAGGAATCTAAATAAAATAAACAGCTGCGCCAAGTCGCATGATACGCCCGTCGTCACCCCTTGAAAACTTTAAGTGATTAAAGAATGTGGTTCTCAATTTAGAATACACCTATAACTGCCCAATTAAGCATGATATCTCTT
>MJUU01056099.1:84564-104428 GCA_002080025.1 Modiolus philippinarum
GCGGGCGAGACAAAAAGTGATTTGTTTTCCTTAATTATTTCATAGTGGTATTTCGAAAATTTGAATTAGAAATATTGATAAATAAAAAAGATATTAGCAAATAAAGTGGAGCCTTCATGTGGAAATCTGACGAGGAAGATGGTGATGTGCCTTGTTTACTTTTGGGACTCATTTTTTATTTCCGTGATTAAAACTTCCTAGTTATGAAAACTGGAAAGTATTTTACCATTGTGGTTGTGTTTAGATGGTGTTATTATGATATTTTCATACATTATTGAGATATTAGTGATTTATGTTTGTGAAGTGGAAGTTTTATCAAAGTCTTGATGGCGACGTGATTTCACGAGAATTCGTCAAATTGCCAATCTCTTTTATTATATGTCTCTGATATAACTTTCATTTTATATTATAAATCAACACTTTGTATGTATATGTTACAGTACTGGGACAAATTAGAATTCTGATTTGTACTGGATTTAATACTGTATAAATTGGAATTCCAATTTCTCCTGGGAGAAATTGAGATATCCTAATTTACACTAGTAGGATTTTGGATCCTACTAACTTATATCAATAGAAACGGTGGTAGAGAAGTAAAACATTACTAGTAATATGTTCCTTCCACTGTTTTGGTGATCATTCAATTAAAAGATTATTTTCGAAAGAATAAGATTAATTGTCTAATTGTATATACGGTATATAGATGTTTGGCTTCAAAACTCTTAAACCTTTGAGCACAGTACAATCTTTAGATCACTAGTTTTCATGAATTTACTTTAAACATGAAAGAACACATGGAGGTATTTTACAAAAATATTGGAATATTAATTTTTTTCTAAAGATTGCTTACTTAAACTGAACCATATTCTGATACTGATCTTGTTGATTTGAAAAGTTTTTGTTTCCATGGTATATCCTGTTACTCTTCCTGAAATTTCACACCTTATCATGTTAAAAAATCGTTCATTGGGAGATGGCAGTATAACAGCTACAGTTTGTAATTTCTGTTGCAAATGCAACACTATGCGATGCCCTTGTCATAATTTGAAAATTCCTTGCTCTACCAAATGTCACAGAGTTCCACAAATTATTACAACAAATGAACAGTAGTTATAATATAATAATGTCATACATGTGTATCTCAGGCTATCATTTTACTGTTTAGTTTTTAAAAAATCAAAATGCCGTGAAATATAACAAAATCAAAAACTTTTTTCAGCTTTGAATGTCAGTAATATCCAGAATCTTCCTGAGCAAAATATCAAATATTATTCTGGATCATACAAGAAATTCAGTAGGATTCAGAATGCTACTAGTATAAATCAGGATATCTTAATTTCTCCTAGGAGAAATTGGAATTCCGATTTGTACTGGATTAAATCCAGAACAAACTGAAATTCTAATTTGTCCTGGTAGAAATTGGAATTCCAATTTGTACTGAATTAAATCCAGTACAAATTGGAATTCTAATTTGTCCCAGTAGAAATAAGACATCCAATTTGTACTAGGAGGATTCTGGATCCTACTGGATTTCAATTTGCACTGTAACATATATAATTGGTGTGCAATATTGGGAGGTTGAATCTTGGGAATTTCTGTTAAAAAAATGCCCTAAATATGGATGGAGAGCCACCCATTGGTAAAAAGGAAAATGTAGAACTTTTTTCCTGTACTATTGATATTTTCTTTTGTTTGTATGAGAAAGTTATATAGTGCTCTTCCAGTATTTTCTGAACTGAAGATTGGACTTTGTACTTGCCTTGGAATATGAAGAAATAGAGAGATTTTTTTGCACACATTACCAGCAGCAACAGAGGGTTCCTTTGCTATGCAAAGACACTAATCAAGTGCTTAAAGCCCTAACAGTAAGGTTGCTTTCAGAGATTTAAACAGACTTGGTACAAGCCCCTCTTGTCCTTTATTTATTATTTTTATTTTGCTATAAAAGGGTGCAGTAAACTATCAACACTTGTTTGCTATCAGTGTTACAAATATTGTTAAAAAAAGAAAAATAAATAGTACAGTCACAACATAAAAAAATTCCTGACAAGTCAGTACTATTTGAACTAAATGCAAATTCTAAAGACTTCCAAATGTCATCTCTTCTTAAAAGTAACATTTATCCCACAACAGTTCGCACATAATGATTATTTCCCTTTCTATATGTAAACTGAACTCATACTTCTGTTGTAAAAGTGACTACAAGACTAGAATTTTCAAGGAAAATTAACAATATTAATGTGGACTAAAAGTCTGTAAACGAACAAGCAACAGCAACAGGTTGTTTTCATTTCAGTGATGAAAAAAATATGGTGTCTAAAGCCTAAGTTACACGACTTCTGTTAACAAGTTAAAACTAATCTTTGGACCGTTTAAATTTTGGCTAGTCAAAAAATCAACCCAGAATAAGGATTCTGGAAGTGCACATACAGTGAAACACAAAACTCACACTTGGAAGAAAGCTTTCGTCATGCTACTTTTGTTTTGTCTATTCAGCACCTGTTGCGCATGCGTCCATACCAGAAATTTGTTTACATGCCGTTCAAGTAACTGAAACACTCTCTTGTTTATATAAAATCGTTTCACTGTTAGAACTTTTTATCCATTTTAATTGCAGGATATCAATTATATTAGCAAAGATGCACTTTATTTGATAAGTTGAAGATTCCGTCCAATGATAAACCATTCTTCAGAAATCATCCGAAGTTTACCGATGATAAATTTTCCATTAAGGGGGTGGGGAATCATTTTTCTTGAATAATTCTTTTAAATGATCACCAAATTCTTTCAAATCTGTATGAATTGCTTTATTTTCTCACTAACTCATTGTTTAAATTTTGGTCAATTTGGTTTTTCAAATAGAAGCACCTGTTTTTCTTCATAGTGCATTTCAACTGACAGGGTCATGACATTAGAAAGTGTTGCAATGCAACCTTTCTAAAAACTAACAAGAGAAGGGGCAGTTGGAATTGATAGCTAATCCCCTCGCCCATTTATTGAATGTTTGTCTAGTAATATAAGCACTCAAGGAAGTTGTACCAATCAAGATCTGGCTTGTTACTTAAATCTGAGCCAGTTATGCAAGAAATGTAGTGACCTTATTTCAATCAGGAGCCCCATACCTAAGGCATATGCATCTACTAATGAAAAATTAATCTTCTACATGTTGTAGTATCTAAAATCCAGACTATAACACAAACTTTAACCTAAGTCACTCATACATGAAATGTAGGTCAAAGTGGCCTAATTTTTATCTGGAGCTTTGCAACATTACAAGACCCATCTTTATACAAACTATTACTGTGGAAGCACTTTTATTTGTGGACATCAATTTTCGTGGTTTTCATAAATATCACTAATTCGAGGGAACATAAATTTGTGGTTTCCAATTCTATCCATTTAAACTCTATGAAAAATGCATTTCATTGGGATCTTAATTTTGTGCTTTTACCAAACCACGAAAACCACAAAAATTGGAACCCCTCGAATAATAGTACTTTCACAGTATTCTTCTACGAGTTGTAATATCTAAAATCCAAGCTGTAACACAAACTTTGACCTAAGTCACTCATGCATGAAATGTAGGTCAAAATGACCTAATTTTTATTTGGAGCTTCCTAACTATTATTCCTCTACGAGTTGTAATATCCCAGATCTGGACTCTTACAAAAACTTTAACCTAAGTCACTCATGCATGAAATGTAGGTCAAAGTGACCTAATTTTATCTGGAGCTTCGTAACTTTACAAGACGCATCGAATATACAAAATATTATTCCTCTACAAGTTGTAGTATCCCAGATCTGGACTCTTACAAAAACTTTAACCTGAGTCACTCATGCATTAAATGTAGGTCAAATCCACCTATTCTATATATCAACCTCAAGTACTCTTCAAGATGCATCCATGGACAAAACATTGTCCGTCTACGACTTGTTATTCAAAAGATATATGGTCTGAAGTTTGAACGGACAAACGGGTCAAATGCTATAAGCATTGTCAAGTCAGCTTCATCTACACTTACTATGTTGCTAATGTTACAGGGGGGGTCTGATCCCGGAATCCCGACTTTATTTTTTCTAAATCAAGAAATCCCGAACTACAAAGAAACTTAAAGACTGATGAAATCCTGATTCCTGGTGAGTAAATTTCCCGAAATCTTGGGCTTAAATCATAAAAATCCCGAAATCCCGGGCTTAAAAACATCCAATCCCGACATCCCGAAAAAGGTCCTCCCCCCCCTCATGGAAGCGAGATTTGTTTTATCAAGTAAGGCGAAGATCTGATCGTGGCAAAAAAGTGAATACACCGATTGCGCATTTGCGGGATCGCTCATTATTTTAGCCAAACAAGGAGTAATCTGGTACAAAACTGGTTCCAAGACGCTGATAGACGAAGATAGTGATTTCTTCATTTCCATTCAAGTTTCGTTTTTTGTGGGTTGGAAATGTTCCTCGTGGATTTCTTTGTCAGTTGAAAACGATTTTTTACCTATATGTTGAATAACAACGTAAGATTCGTTGGTAGAAAATATCTGTCCCTTGCTCCAACGTTGGATTACGTCATTTTTCCTCCGGTTGACCCCAGATGACCTCGTCGAAATGAAGAGTCAAATCCGGAATGGAAAAGATGTGCAATCCATGTATGTGCAAGGGGAAAGGATGTTGAGAAACTGTGCATGGTGTGTCAACCGCTGATGATTTAGCTTAGGATATGAAATGGGAAAAGTTGCAACGTGGGCCTCGATCGCATTGTCAGGCCTGTGCTAGCTCGTCACAAAATCACACTTTTATCATGATTCTAGCACAAAAAGATAATCACTGACCAGGCGGAAGCTGTTGTCTCGGCGGGAAATCGGCATGTAATCAAAACCAACAACACAGTCCCGATCTCTAATTACTATTCAGCACACCAGACAATTCCTTATTTAGAACCATCTGCTGATACAAGAACACTCTTACACACAGATGATGAAACATATATACTGGGGTCTCTCTTTATCGCGGTACTTACGGTTTGGGGATTCAAGCAGAAAGGAGAGTTGGTTCTTTCATCTGATCCGGATTCTAATTATTTATTTCATATTCTTCATGCATCTTGCATCTTCTTGCATCTTTTTAAGCGAAAAATCTATATCTAAGGTATATTTATGCAACAGAATTTGATGTCTAAAATTACAAGGTCAGCCATTTCATGTCAGTGGGAGAGTACCACTGTATCGCGGTAATAAATTCCATCATTATGCGGGCGCATTTCGGGACCAAAGTAATTTCTTTCCTGGTTAAATTAAATTACTGTACTTATGAAATAAAGTTCAGACAAAGTTTTTCATTACATTGAATGAATTAAAATATTCTCATTTGAGCGTGAGAATCTCAATATTCAAAATGTTGGTGCAAAACCCTTGATTCTCAGTATGCATTTTGTACATTTAATTTTATTAACTTATTTCGAAGTAATTGATATCTAAATACATTTCTCAATTATCAGATGGATAAGCTGTTAGAATACTTGTCTAACTTTCTCACTAGCACTTCCTACTTACTTGCAGGAAAAAAAAACCGAAATCATCAACGAAAATGTATAGATTTCTATTTTGGACTTTAATTCAATGAACCCCGATTGTTGTCTCTATTACTTTGAATATTTTGCAAATCACGAAACCTTGTTGGCACTTGTGACCTACAGACATCAGACAACATGTCCACAACTTGCAGATAATCAAAATACCTTTTTAATTAAATTTTTTCGGGAGAGGGGGTTGATCATGAATTACCAAAGATATCAAACGATGGTTAATTATTAATAATTTGTTTCTTCCAATTACATTTGCCAGAACTGTTTAGTGTAAGCTACCCGGAATACAAAATTGCACTAAAAACTTTAGTGCAATTTTGTAGGTCACAAATGCCAACAAGGTTTTTTTCTAAAAATTACCGGCCTATAGGTGATGTTATGATTACGTCATAGAGTAAAATAACGCATACCGCGATACAATGGGAACAAGGTATAACATTCGCTTGTAAGTTTATTTTTGCTAAGTCCTCTTTGAGCAGGCCGTTACCATGGTAATTTTTTGTCCAATCTGCAATTGTTTCTTATATATTTCTCCATTGGCCTGCAGTTTCCATGTCAAGTAGCTATATATGTGTGTTTCCAAAATCAATGACGGCTTATTTGGCCAAAATATACACCGTACTTAGACTCTATTTAGCCGAAACAGTTTTGAAAATGAAACCATCCTTTTGAATGTTTACTTTAGTCTGTTTAACATAGCTTTTTTTTCGGGGGGGGGGAGGTAGAAATGTTATAAACATTGATACATGTATAAGTTCTTCGGTTAAATTGAAACAACATACGAATGGATTTTTCAGCACCATGACTGAGATATTTTCTTCATTTGCAACGTGCTTCTCCTTGAGGGTAATAAAATTTCTTCATAATGGTAATGGACATCTGATGACGTTTTTCCGTTATGAACAAATAAGGATTTGTTCCGTTGCAAACTATTCGATGATACACAAAAAATGTACTTGCCTGTCCGTTCGGGTATAAACGAGGGCGCGTTTTTGATGTAAATCACCTGCGAAAGCTTCATCACGTACATGAAGAAAATTACGCCAGTTTATTTCATCACCCATCGGATAAAAAAAAAACTGCATTTGTTGAGAAATTAGATGCACAAATTTCACCAAATACGTGCGTAAGCTTCATCGCACACATAATGAAAATAACGTGCGTTTATTTCATCACCAATATGAAATTAGTTGTACAAATTTCATTAACTAAGTGTTTTGCATCACCCTCGTTAGAGTGAAAAAACGCGCGTTTAATTCACACACGTTCAAGTTGAGAAATTAGTTGCGCAAATTTCATCAACCAAGTGATGAAAGAAACGAGCGTGTTTTGCATCATCCTCGTTAGTGTGCAAACACGCGCGTTTAGTTCATCACCTATATGATTAAAAACGCGCATCTGTTATGGAATCAGTTGCGCAAATTTCAACAAGTAAGTGATGAAGGAAACACGCGTGTTTTGCATCCTCTTCGTTAGAGTGAAAACACGCGCGTTGAATTCATCACCTATATGATATAACGCACGTTTCGGAGTTGTTGAATCAGTTGCGCAAATTTTATCAACTAGGCGATGAAAGACTGAACGCGCGTGTATTGCGTCATCCTCGTTAGAGTGAAAACACGCGTGTTGAATTCATCACCTATATGATGAAACACACGTTTGAGTTGAGAAATAAGTTCGCAAATTTCATCAACCATGTGGTGAAAGAAACGCGCGTCACGGTTTTGCATCATCCTCGTTAGAGTGAAAACACGCCTGTTGAATTCATCACCTATATGATATAACACACGTTTGAGTTGAGAAATTAGTTGCGCAAATTTCATCAACCAAGTGGTGAAAGAAACGCGCGTGTTTTGCATTATCCTCGTTAGAGTGAAAACACGCGTGTTTAATAAATCACCTATATGATGAAAAACGCACATCTGTTGTGGAATCAGTTGTGCAAATTTTCATGATCAAGTAAGTGATGAAGGAAACACGCGTGTTTTGCATCATCTCCGTTAGAGTGAAAACACGCGCGTTGAATTCATCACCTATATGATATAACACACGTTTGAGTTGAGAAATTAGTTGCACAAATTTCATCAACCAAGTGGTGAAAGAAACGCGCGGGTTTTGTATCTTCCTCGTAAGAGTGAAAACACGCGCGTTGAATTCATCACCTATATGATATAACGCACGTTTCGGAGTTGTTGAATCAGTTGCGCAAATTTCATCAACTAGGCGATGAAAGAAACGCGCGTGTATTGTATCATCCTCGTTAGAGTGAAAACACGCGTGTTGAATTCATCACCTATATGATGAAACACACGTTTGAGTTGAGAAATAAGTTCGCAAATTTCATCAACCAAGTGGTGAAAGAAACGCGCGTGTTTTGCATCATCCTCGTTAGAGTGAAAACACGCGCGTTGAATTAATCACCTATATGATATAACACACGTTTGAATTGAGAAATTAGTTGCGCAAATTTCATCAACCAAGTGGTGAAAGAAACGCGCGTGTTTTGCATCATCCTCGTTAGAGTGAAAACACGCGTGTTTAATTCATCCCCTATATGATGAAACACACGTTTGCGTTGAGAAATTAGTTGAGCAAATTTCACCAACCAAGTGATGAAAGAAACGCGCGTTTTTTGCATCACCCTCGTAGAGTGAAAACACGCACGTTTAATTCATCACCTATATGATATAACACACGTTTGAGTTGTTGAACCAGTTGCGCAAATTTTATCAACTAGGCGATGAAAGAAACGCGCGTGTATTGCATCATCCTCGTTTGAGTTAAAACACGCGCGTTTCACCACCTATATGACGAGAACCACGAATCAGTTAAGAAATTAGTTGCGCAAATTTCATCCACAGTAATGGAATAAACGCGCGTGATTTTCATCATATTCGCGATGAAGCTTACGCGCGTGATTTTCATAAGAAAAACGCAGTCACTTTTATAGCTCGTCCGTTTCGACAATGGAACTTCTGTTCCGGGTCATACACTCTCAGCTTTTGGACAATTGTCACAAAATTTGGTTCTTAGACTATAGTTCAATTTAGAATTCCACAAAAACAAACTTTTGGTCTTTGAGACTTTCAGAATTTCCTGAACTCACTTGGAAGAGTCCTGGAAAACACGAAAAAGAAACTCTTACATACCTTCCGAACACCACAATTCACCTGTTTATTGTAAGCACAGTACAGTTCACAACACTGCAATTCACCTGTTTATTGTAAGCAAAGTACAGTTCACAACACTGCAATTCACCTGATTATTGTAAGCACAGTACAGTTCACAACACTGCAATTCACCTAGTTTATTGTAAGCACAGTACAGTTCACAACACTGCAATTCACCTGTTTATTGTAAGCACAGTTCATTAAACTTCGTGCAATGAATAAAGCATTTTACGCTAAATTATAGTTGTATGAAGGTTTAGGTAAACGGAAAGTAAACAAGTGACCCCAGAAGAAAACTAGCTAAATGCACCTACTCGGACTAATATTAGTCGCAGCAGTAATGAGAAGAACCGAACCAGAACCCACAGAAAACGTGTCACGAGAGGTCTGATTGACATGCCATGAATAGATACGCAAAGAAGACGTACCAAATATAAAGAAATCCAAATAGTTCAAATATGCAAAGTTCTGCTTTAAAATTCGGGAATGTTCAAGGTCCACTTTAATAACCTTGTAATTCTAAAAGATCTGAAATGTTTGCAAAAATAAAACAAAATATTACAGGCACTTTTAAGAACAAAAGTGAATTTGGCAAATACATATACTTTATGAAAAATGAGGATCCTTTAATATTAAAACATATTGCTCGATTTATTTATGAATGTCTTTTTAAAAGATGAACTATTATAGTAAACATGTACTGTTTAATGTATCATTCTAATTCTGTATTACATATATATTTTGTCAAACCCTTGTTGTTGTTGTTGTTGTAATTCAATATCATTTCAAAACGGAACTCAGTTTTTTTTATTATTTTGACTGAGATATCAAATATATGCATTTAAATATAATTTTCATTCATATGATGCTTTAAAATCTTACATATGCAACAAACCGAAAGTTGAATGCTTTTATAATTGGGGATACTTCTATTTTTAACTGTAAGCTTTGTTTTGTTTCACACTGTGTTGTTTCATAGCTTAGGCTGACTTAAATTTATACGGATAAAATAGATTTTAATGAAATGGTTATAACAACTCATATCACACTCATTTTTGTAATAAATGTGATGATAATTTTTATTTTATCAAATTTCTTGTAACTCCACTTTTCTCCTTTTATAATTACAATTTGCAAAATTTCAGAAAAACTATTGTAAAAAAATTTCTTCTGGGAAGAAAATTTTACATTCCAAAAAATGGACAAATGTATCAAGAATACTGTAATTTACGCAACAAAGTCAAGAGTTTAACAAGAAAGGCAGTAAAGATAAAAGAGAAGGATATCGCAAAAAATGTTAAGGACAACCCAAAAAAAATTTGGCAATATACCCAGTCAAAGATGAAAACTCGAACAGGGATATCAGATTTAGTAATGAATGAGGTAAATGGAAAGGAAATATTAACTAATAATGATAATGAAAAAGCAGAGACTTTATCACAGTTTTTCTCAAGCGTGTTTACGCAAGAAGGCGGTGGTGAAATACCAAGACTAGACAAAAAAGATGTAGCTAACATAATGGAAATATTAAGAGTAACAGAAGAACAGGTTTCAAAAAGGCTAAAAGAGTTAAATATTAACAAGTCGCCAGGACCGGATAATATCCACCCTATAGACTCCTACACGATCTGAGTGCATCTCTTACTAAACCAATCACATTTATTTTTAATACATCACTAGAATGTAAAACAGTCCCAGATGAATGGAAGGAAGGATGTATAACTGCAATATTCAAAAAAGGTAGCAGAAAACAATCATCAAATTACCGACCAGTTAGCCTAACATGCATTCTATGTAAACAGCTAGAATCTTTCGTTAGAAACCATATAGTAAATCACATGAGGAAAAATGACTTTTTCAGTAAAAGGCAATTTGGGTTCTTATCAGGAAGATCTACAACGTTACAGTTGTTACATGTACTTGAAAAATTGACAGAAATTTTGGATGCAGGGGGTTCTTTAGAAGCTATCTATTTTGACTTTATGAAGGCCTTTGACACTGTTCCACATAACAGATTAATTGGTAAACTTGAAAGTTATGGCATATCAGATGAAGTAATCACATGGGTTAAGTCCTTCCTTACAGACCGAAAACAACGAGTAAGAGTAAATGGCAGCTACTCAGACTATCAACCAGTAACCAGTGGCATACCACAGGGTAGTGTTCTGGGACCAATTCTATTCGTTATATATATTAACGACCTCCCAGACAACCTGGACTCAGACTGCTACATGTTTGCAGATGACACTAAAATATTTAGACAGATCACAACAGCAGCAGATAAGGAGATTCTTCAAAACGATGTAAAAAAANGTTATGGCATATCAGATGAAGTAATCACATGGGTTAAGTCCTTCCTGACAGACCGAAAACAACGAGTAAGAGTAAATGGCAGCTACTCAAACTATCAACCAGTAACCAGTGGCATACCACAGGGTAGTGTTCTGGGACCAATTCTATTTGTAACAGTGACTTTCCCTCCCAAAATTTATTGAATATTTTTATTAGATTTTTTCAGAACTTTAATATTTTTTATGTTCACAAAATTATAGATATTTTGTTTCTTAACATCAAGACATGTTTACCTTGATTTTAATTACTTGGAATTAAATAATTAAAATTTGTATCTTGATAAGTTTACCTGATTTTGATTACCTGACACTAATTAGAGTTACTGTATCTATATGTTTAATTAGATTATGTGTCACCTGTTGAACAAGTTTACTCGTTTTGATCTATTGTACTCGATTAAATTAGACAGATGTTAATTAATTATCTTTTGGCATATTTTGACATGAAATTATTATTACTCAAATTATTGTGATTTTTACTCCACATTTTGAGCTTTTGTAGTCATGACCATAAATAGTCCGCAGAAATTCGAAATTGGCAGAAAGAGATAGAGAAAGAGATTGATCAGTAGAACAACTGTGAAGACCCAAACTCATTATTGGAAACTACGACAAACCTCCAGGAGTTACTGTATCCTGTCTCCACTGAATCTAGTTCCAGCTCATCGATTGATAACCAATCCGCCGTTTTACTGGAAGAGACTACAAAAGGAACAGATCAACAACTCGCCGGTTAACGTCAACATTCAAAGCTGAGTTACAAACATTTTGGACTTTTATAATAATTCTATATTTGGACTTTGCTGAAAATTCATCTACTGCTTTGGATAATTGGAAATTGATTAATTTGGACTAGTGAAATTCAACAGTGATTTTGGACAATCCATGTGTGAACTATTTATGGACATAACCATTATTCAAAAGTGAACTTAATTCTATTTATTTGGATTTTTGTTATTTGGACATTTATTTGACATTTTGCTTTTTATTTTATTGTTATTAAATTTGTTAAACTTTTATTTGTAGTTACTTTGCCACTAATCATAGTAAGTCTGCGCTGAACATCTTGTTCCCTTTATGTTAACGGTGGGTCAAGCAGTCCTTAAAGAGTTAATTCCCTTTGGCACAACTCGTAGACAGCTGACCTTCGGTGACATATTCGTTATATATATTAACGACCTCCAGACAACCTGGACTCAGACTGCTACATGTTTGCAGATGACACTAAAATATTTAGACAGATCACTACAGCAGCAGATAAGGAGATTCTTCAAAACGATGCTAGAGGATTGGTCACATAAGTGGTTACTACGCTTTCATCCAGACAAATGTAAAGTTTTAACCGTAGGGAAAACGAATATACCAGAATATAACTATATATTCTGCTGAAGTGAAATATCCAGGTAAATCCTGCAATTTGATTGGTTACCTTGACAGGGGATATGAGACCGTATCCCCTGTGAAGATTCCCGAATAACATATAACATTAAGTAACACTAGACTAGAACATGTAGAAAAGGAAAAAGACATAGGAGTTACAATCGATAGCAAGCTTTCTTTTGAAGCACACATGAATGAAAAAATAAACAAAGCTAATAGTATAGTCGGTATTATAAGGAGAACATTTACAAGTCTGGACGAAGAAATATTCACATTGCTGTACAAAGCATTAGTTAGACCACATTTAGAATATGCCAATGCAATTTGGTGTCCTTATAAAATAAAAGATATAACAGCAATTGAAAATGTCCAGCGAAGGGCCACTAAGCTTGTACCAACTCTGAGAAACCTTGAATATGAAGATCGCCTAAAATAGGTTAAAACTGCCAACCCTCAGATTTAGGACACTACGGGGGGACATGATTGAAGCGTATAATCTAACATCAGAAATTTATGATAAGTCATTACCACAAATTATTGATCTAAACTTAGACAATAGGACAAGGGGACATACCAAGAAACTAGCTACTAGTAGATGCAACAAGAATATTAGATCCAACTTCTTCACACAGAGAATTATAAATAGGTGGAACCAATTACCCGACAGTATTGTCAGTGCACCAAGTATTCACTCATTTGAAAACCGACTAGATAAATACTGGGACAATCTAGATTCAACAGTACAAAGTACAACTATAAGGCTGACACCGGAACCGGAACGGACTTAAGTCAGCAGGAAATATTAGACCTGAATACAGTGGCCTGAGGCCAGCGTTCAGAAGAGGACCTATGTAAACCTATGTACCTTAACCTATGTAACTTAACATTTTGATAAATTGAGAAGAAATTTCTTCTAGGAAGAAAATTTTACATTCCAATATTTTTTAGGTTTGCTGAAAATCTTCTCGGAAAGGTAAACTGCAGTTGCCAAAACTCCTCTGTCTATATTGCAGATACACCTCGGAGGATTTTAAAACATGCTATAAAGATTTCCGTCACAGCAGTGCTCCTTCTTCGGAGAGATTTAGGATCGCTCCAAGTAAGAGTTACGGATTCCACCCCTATTTCTTGAACATTAAACGTGAGCTTTGATAAGTTGTGATGGAATGTTTTTTTTCCAGAATTATTTGGCCATTTTGAAAAGTTTTGTTGTTATTTTTAATCATTTAACAACAACAAAAAGGCAAGAATCGTATCGAACATCGTATTTGTAAGGGCCTAAATGAAATCTCCTAAATTTAGCTACTCCGGCATTTTTTTTGCCAGGAAACCACTTCCGGTTTGAATTCTGATCGTTCGATACGTCGGCTGCATGAAGTGGTTGCAGTACTTAGGCCTTTAAAATGAACCATTTGCCAAGGATATTTTCTAAACTGTTGGTAAGAGTAACTGCAAAACCCTCTCTAACATATGGTGCTTTAATTAACGGTATATCCCACTTTCGATAGAACCAGAACTTAGAAGGCACATGTGATGGGTAGCAGGACGTTTCGGTCCTAGTGTAACCTCGGACTTGGTCGTTTCGGACTTGGACGTTTCGGCCATCGTATGCTAAAACTCAAACGAAAACACATGCGCGTGTCTTACTGGGGTAATTTTGCAGTTTGCTGTTATTTTGATTGGACAGTATAATGTCATTAATTTTCACATTGTTTTTTTTTTTTTTGATCCTCGAAAACGTAACATGCTGCCCTATGGGAAAAGTTTTAAAAAAAACGCCATGGTAGTCTTGGTTGTGTTATATGCGCAACTTCATCCAATCCATCAAAACTCATCAAAATAAATGAGTACACATTGTATTTATTTGAGTCAAAAACATGACAGCAAGTTTTTGTCTAGATAATTATATATATTATGTGTCATTGTCGTTGTGCTAAAACTTTCTCTAGTATAAGTGAGGGCCCTCATAAGTATCGTAATTATAGATAAGCAGAGCACAACTAACATTGAAATAGGTTCATACAAAGTAATTTGCTATTTTTGTATTCAATTCAGCAAGTTTTACGGATTTGACATTTTCTAGCACCACTCATGGCAGGGCCGAAACGTCCAAGTCCGAAATTACAAATGGCCGAAGTGTTTTAGGGCCGAAACGTCTCGATATCATGTGATGTTTCGTAAAACTATGTCAGACCCTCCCTCTCTTCTTCTTGAATAGTGTTTTAATGTCTTCTCAGCAATATATCAGCTATTCCAAGACGAGAACAAGTTTGTCAATAAATAATCATTTTTGGGTATAGAAGTTATTGGAGAGGGCCATGGCAATGGGCTGGGAATTTTTGCTTTTCACTGGAAAAGTAGGGTGGAATTGAAAGTGGCGGGAAATTTAGCCTTGTAGCCAATCACATTTGGACTACTCAAAAAGCTTTCTGTAAGGGTTCCTGAGTGTGCAGGAAGCGTAGCATTTCTTTCTAACATGTGGACCTGAGTTTATATCCCATCCGAAAGATGAGTTGTGTATTTATTCATCTCGCACAACCATGGACATCCAGTTTTGGAAGGGTTATACCCACAGCCTAGAATACAGGGTCCTTTTTCTATACCCTGGGATTTTGTTTAGGAGAGTTAAACCCCTCAAGCTGTAGATACCAGGTCCTATTTCTATAACCCAGGTTTCCCTTGGGTGTCAAATCCATTTAGTTGGGGTCATACCCCAGAAGCCAAAGACACTAGGTCTTATCTCTATATCCCGGGGTTCACTTTACTAATTGCTAAAACAATTAGCTAAGACTCCACCTCCTTAAATATGTCTTGCTTCAAATTATCAAGTTCGATCAGATGGAGTTTCAACTCCCATTTTCTCACAAACATCATGCTTGTTCTAAAAGGATTAAATATTACATGTATTACAGAGAATTTTTCCGAAGGAACAAGTATTACAGTACATTGTATTTGTTCCTAACGAATAAATATTATGTAACAACTATTCCAAAAGGAAGAAATATTATGCCACTGTTTATAATATTTCTTCCAAAGGAATATATGATATAACAATGTACATTGACACCAGAAGCATTTATGGTGGATTTCCCAGATCATTAACATATTTTATTTGCAATTTTTCAATGAACATATCAATATTCCCCTAGTAACACCTATAACAACTCTTTCTAAACTCCTGTCTTTTGTCTGCTCGTCAAGCAATCAAGCTTCTATAGAATTGTATTGTATACCAATTTGTACTGCCTGAAGGGGTTTACCTCGATACTCCAATGATGACAAATTGGTATACAATAGAATTCTATAGAAGCTTGATTGCTTGACAAGCAGATAAAGACAGGAGTTAAGAAGGAGATGTTATAGGTGTTACTTGGGGAATATTGGTATGTTCATTGAAGAATTGCAAATGAGATGCATTAATGATGCGGGAAATCTGTCATAATAACTTTGATTTAATATTGGAAGAGGATTATCATGCGTTTGTAGCCAGCTGTTTATTGAATTCAGTGTTCACAATAATTTCTGATAGATGTCATTGTTGAAATTTTATAAATTATTATGCTTAAAAAAGTTATAGATTTCAGGACTTTGTCAAATTTTGGAACAAAAGTCAAAATTCAGAAATCTTATCATGGACCTACATGTACACAGCTGACTGAGAGTACTTTGAATAACCATGAAATCAAACTCCTACACATTGAGTTCCATATAACTGTTATCATACATGTAGTCAAAGGATGTTTATGCGCTTGTAAGTTAATCGATTCCTGGGTTTCAGTTCCCAAGCCTATTGGCATTACTTATTGAATATAGCAAAATGAATATCCATCCAAAATCTACTGTCAGAAATCCCAAATTTATGGTTTGCTTCTGCAGAACATAGTCAAGTATTGTTTAAATTTTTCAATTTGTACATGTATCTATCAATTCCAAGACCTGGGCTTTCAGGCAGCATCAAGCATATATATATATGGAAACAAAGATGGACTGCTTTACATAATCCTTCTTTAGAAAATTAAAAAGGGACAACCCAAAACTAATGAAGTTTGGCATTTTAATTTTTGAGTCCTCAATATAGTTAAGGTGGACTCCTGCCATGGCATCAGCATTAGCATTTACTACATGTACAATGTAGAATATATCTAAGTAATATTTCTCATCAGATAAGGATAGTATTTTAAGTTTGTACACAAGCTTAAAATCAATGATATACATTGTTGATATCTCAAGGGAGTTTATAGGTGAATCCCATTTAATATTTTTTAGAGGTAATGTCCCTTAAAAACTTAACTTGTCATCGGGGATAATGTTTATACTGCAATGAAACCTTTAGAGAGTTCAAGCTTAGCCCTTGTCAAATATTTTCGTGTGAATTATACTATTTGTCTCTCAAAAATGCTTTTCAATGCAGATGCCATAAACAAGTGAGGACCTTTGGATACTGTTTGCTTTTTATCCCCTTGCAGTTGGTGAGGATAAAGTTTTTCACCAATTTGTTCATTGTTCTGTATGTCCCTAATAAAGTTAATACATGTATGTACTTGTATCTTTTGAACCACAAGTCATACTAGTAAATGAATGAGTTTTTGTCCATAGATGCATCTTGGATAGTATTTGATGTTGTATGAAATTATGGTTAAACATTGACCTACATTTCATTTAAGAATTACTCAGGGTAAAGTTTAAATTAAGACATAGATTATTGCAAGCGGGCTCTATGCGAATTAGAACATGGGCAGACCTTATATTTGTCAATATTTTATACCGAGCGATAGCGAGGTATAAAATGAAGACAAATATAAGGTCTGCCCATGTTCTAATTTGCATAGAGCCCGATTGCAATAATCTATTTTGATTCTAATGTATTAAACAAGAGTTTTAAACGTTCGAAGCGGCTCTTAGAGAGCAATATTCGGTTTTGCACTAGAATTGATATATGTCTGAAAACTGCATACAAACACATATAAATGGACATAGAGAAATCTTTATTCATTGTTTTATTAATGCAAGTGACTCATAAGCTTATGAATTTATACAAGTAATTTGTTATAAAACATATAAAATACGGATATTTTGAAATCGAAGCGGGTATAAATGTGAGATGGTTATGTTTCGGATTTATATGACTGCTTAGTTATGTTATTTTTGAAGCCAAAATTGGAAAGAATTGGAATAAAACTCATATTTATAACTTTATTAACGTTTAAAATTCAAACTTCATATTTAAATCCAAATCGTAGAGGATGATATGCAACATAGATAAGATTTCATAACAACAAAACATTCGTTGCTAGGTTACGGTTATGTCAATTTCAGGTCCGAATCTTAAATTTAGTAACTGTTGTAAATTTCTATATTGTCATTAGTTGATGTGGATTTCGGGTTGATTCACTATTTAAAACATTATTTACGCAACATTAAATGAATATTGAAATGAATAGAATGTGAAATAATGCATCACGAATGTCCTTTTGTAACAAAAAAAAAGCATGTGCATCAAAATATTGTTGGAATTAGAACATAGCTTTGCTTCCAAAGCGAAAGAAGAGAGTCCTATTAGAATTTGTGTTAAAGTCCAGATCTTGGATGCTGTAGAAGGTAGAGGCATGATATTTTCCTTATTAAAATAAGATCAAATTAACTTACATTTTATGCATGATTGGCTAAGGTTTGAGTTGGCAGGATCAGTTACAAGAGGAATGGTATTTTGATAACTCATGAGGTTCCTATTAGGTACTACTACATTTGTAGGCCACAGTACTAGTCACCTTCACCTTTATTTCATGCATGAGTGACCTGGGTTTGACATTAGTTTCTAGCCCCAGGCTAGTAAGTTTTATGAAGGATTTCTAAATTTGTAAATTAATAGTCCTTGGGCTATCAACATTTAGAAAATTAATAAAAAAGTCTGTATTTTATACTGGTAAATTCACTTCAGGACTAGTGAATTCAAGCCCCTTGTAGTCCTTTTGACTACCAAGGTGGTAAAGTTAGTTCTAACTCCTGGTGACTCTAGTTAAAGTTTACATTAAAGTCCAGATCTGAGATACTAGAGCAGGTAGAGGGGTGAATATTTTGTAAGTAGATGTGTATTGGATAGTCACAACATAAAATACAGGTTATCTTGACCTATATTTCATGCATAAGTGACTTGGGTAAAATTTCACATGAAAGTTCATGAGATACATTGTAACTAGAGGAGGTAAAGCATTTATATTTTGATGGCAGATGCTTCTTGTAGTCATACATTGTACATATACTGTAAATTACATTTTAATTCACAGATATCAATTTTGGCAGTTTTTAGGAACAACTCAAAATATTAGGAGCTTCTGATTGTTTCTAAGATATTTGTGTGTACTGATTTTTGCAGTCTTTTGTCAACCCTAAAAATCACGAAAATTAATAAGTTTTAAACATTGTTTACAGTAAAAGATAAGGTCACATTGACCTGCTTTCATAGATGAGTGACCTAGGTAAAAGTTTGTTTTTCAGTATACATCAGTATACACAACCAAATAATGTATGGTTAGTGGGTGCTTCATCAGAGGTTCAGTTAGTAATATTGTTCTGGTATCTGCAATTAATTTATTTAAACAGAGAGCAAAATTGCCAGAGGATTGATTGTTGTTTCCAACTGCTTTCTTCGCTTGTAGTAATTTTAAACACTGTGTTATTTGAAGAAAGACACTAAAAAGGTACTCGTCTTGATAAGTTGGACATTTTTCTACATATATAGGCCGCATGAAGTTTGATTTTTACTGTGAGTCTTTTTGTATTTAGCCATTCACCACACATAGGGGGAGGTTTAGATCCAAGAAAACAAATTTAACCCTACCACAATTTTTGTGCCTGTCCCAAGTCAGGAATATGTTGGTCATTGGCTTTTCTCACTTTTGAGACAGGTCAGTTCCTATTTCTAGCGGTGTGAGATTTTTATGTCTCACACCACCACATGTGAGACAGCCTCGTGCATACTTTGACGTCATGGTGAGTTGCTAAGTCATGGCGGATGGTAAGGACAAAATGACAGCACTGAAAGACGTTTTTATGAACAAAAGTGAGAAAAATTAATCAAACACCGTTGAAAATGCAAGATTTAGAAATCTCAGAGACCCCCGGGTAAGATTTCAATGGTTCTCTGACTCGGCAAGCCTCGTCAGAGAAATATTGAAATCTTTCCCTTGGGTGGCTGAGATTTCTTGATCTTGCTTTTTCACCGGTGTTAGATTCATATAGTCCTTGTCTTCTTATAAAAATTTTAGTTCCTTGATATTTGGGATATTGGATGTGGTTTGTTTCCATTGATTTATTCACTTTTTAGCTCACCTGGCCAAAGCCCATGTGAGCTTTTGCCATCACTCGGCGACCGTCGTCCGTCCGTCCGT
>MJUU01056099.1:110414-130002 GCA_002080025.1 Modiolus philippinarum
ACACTGTTACTGACACAGAGACAAATAAGTTCATAGTAGATTTACTATAACATTTTGTCTTGTTTTAGGTAAGACAGTATAGGAACAGGACACTGTTACTGACACAGCGACAAATAAGTTCATAGTAGATGAACTACATGTATAACATTTTGTCTTGTTTTAGGTAAGACAGTCTAGGAACAGGACACTGTTACTGACACAGAGACAAATAAGAACTAGTAGTATTGTTAATGTTAAACAGGACGAACAATATCAGGTGGGCATGTTATTTAGGAAATATATATTTTCAGTATTTTGTGTTTGATTTTTTGTACTGTTTACATGACCAAGTCAGTTGTTGTTTAGTTTTTGTTTGCATACATTTCATTATAAATCAATGTTTATCATGAAATATAAGCATACCTTGCCAATACTATTTGTAGTATTTTCATTTTTTTAAATGCTTAATTTATTGATTTCATTGATATTTAAACCTACCCATGAAGGAGATTTAAGTAAGACATCACTGATTTGAAACTTTTTTTATTAATTAAGCTACATATACACTAAATTTTTAATTGGAAAAATCTTATGTTACTGCTTTTCATTAGAAATCACAAAACTTATGGAAAAAAATGAAAGTTTAGAACTTCAAAGAAATGAAAACAGATGTTGCTTGATGATAGCATTGGTGTTGTTGCAATTTATTGCAAAATATTTTAATTAGACTGCTGTTCAGTATGAAGTGCTTGTTTTTGTAAATCATGTAAATTTGGCTTTATTAGTATCAGTGTATCAATCCCTTTGCTATGGTCTTGCTTTCTTATTTGTATTACTGGTACATGTATCATTATCAGTTATGAAAAACATTCAGAAAAAAATCATATTCAGGATTTATGACAATTATATAAAAAAACCTTTGTGGAAACAAAATGTGCTCATTTAAAAAAAAAATTTAGAGACCATTATATTGTATGGCCTGAACACCTTTTTCAGCTCTTAATTAGTTCATAAAGCTCTAGCCTCTACATGCATTGCCCGTCTATTCATAGTGTTTGGTATCTTTTAGAATTTTGTCTCTTTCTCAAGTTATTCTATAAATATTTCTGATTTAATTTTGCTGAAATCATATTTCTGAATAATTAACATTCAAAGCTTTGTTTTCTAATTATCTTTGATTTCTCACTGAAAAGTCTAGCAATATAATAATACCAAAACTCGCTTCTAGATGATCTTTATACTTATTTGATAGATTAAAGAGTAATTTTCTATTTTACTTGACAATTTCACTTTTTACGGTAAAACTGTATGTCCTATGCAATTAAACAATTTATTCTTTATTTTTAGATTGACAATAGTAATTTGTGTTTCTAGCCATTATCAAAAAAAATATCTTAGATTCCTGTGCCCTCTTTCCTGATTTTTAAGCTCCGTTCAAAAATGTATATTGACATTTTGCTCATTTGTTGTCATTTTCTGCAAAACTTACAGCATTTTTTACCAGAACTGAAAAAATAAATAATAAAATTCCTTCCCCCTGCCTGAATTTTGCAAAATTTTTTTTATAATGGCCTTAGATTGACATGTTTACTTTGCATACAGAGTCTTCATATTAATTTGCTGTGTCATGCAGATTGTATAGTACATTAATTATTTTAGTAATAACAAGCGATAGACTTGCACTGGCTTGTACTGGAGTTTACACGTAGATTTAATATTTTGATGTATTTTCTATTTTTTCAAGCAGGGAAAGGGTATACAGTCTGTAAGTTTATGTAATGTACATACAATGAATACAAGATAACTGTACAACAACATCAAGATTTATCATTGGCTGATTACATACAAAGGAATTAATATTGAAAATGTAGAAGTGATCTTTATTTGTATGAGACACAACAAGATAGTGTTAGGGGTCCATTTTACCCATTTGATATCTTCTCTCAATAGTTAATGTGAATGTTCAGCTATATATTTCCAAATATACTAGTAGTTCAACAGTGAAAAAGGTAGCGTAGGTTGCTTCTTGTGTGAGTGAAAGTTTTGAGAGATTTCCAGATTTTATCTACTGTACGGTGTATACTTTCACCAAAAGTGACATCTTATTTATTTCCTTATTTTGCATTGGCCATTTTTGCTCTATTGTTTGTGATATTGAGGAATTTTATTATTATTTGTGCATTGAATACAAGTTTGAAATGAATTCTTCGGGTGCAGAAACTTCCTTTGTTATTCCATACAATATGGGACTTTGTTACTTTCATACTTGAACATTTTCAGTAGCATGTGAATGTATTTGTATTTGGGTTTTGAAGATAGTGAGATAAATCCTTTTATCTTTCCTGCAAGAGTTTAATCTGATCCAATGCCACTCAATTGTCACATGATGTACAACTTTGTTAATCTTTAGCATGTTCGATCAGTCTCTAGTCTTGTCAATTATGGATTACAAAAATTGTACCATGAGGAACACTTGAATCAGAATAAGGAGTGACCATTTAAAATCATTGAAGGATCACATGATGTCACACTTCAACTGTAGTTCAGAGAGACTCAGGTGGCCTGTTCCTCTTGTTTAAAGAGTGCTCTTACATAGTTAACTACAACATTGCATAATCTTTGGAGTTCAATCTTGTTATTTTTGAACAGGGGATACTATTGTAATGGCTCAAACTTGCTCCAAGTAGAATGACAGACATACAAAACAACGGCAGCAGAATATTCGAAGGAACAAAGGAAGTGATTATCACAAAAATCAAAGTCCGAAGACATGGCAAATATGGCAACAGAGTAAAACAGAGACAAAACAAGGACTTGAGACAGCTACAATGCACAGAAATGAAAAGACAACATTAAGAACTAGGGCACTCATAGTGTGAACTCCCATGAAAAACGGGTGTGACATCAGGTGCTCTGGACAGTAAGCATGTCCTGCTCTGCTAGCAGGAACTATCAGTGAGTAAATCCAGGGTTGAGTCAAAACCGGTTATGTCAAATCCGTGAAGACAATTAATGAACCATACCTTATACAACATATTATGGGCTGGCTTAAATTATTGTGCTAGGACATGCATTGATGTTAGCAACTACACATTCTACAAATTTTAACCAGTAAATTACACTTTGTAAATGGCTTTTTTCCCACTATCATCAAATTTTATGAATAACAAAAATCAGGATTTTACAGAACATTGTTAGATAAAAGGTTGAAATTTTTGCATACACAAGTTTGGAAGTAAAGAAACAGCCAGCAAAAAATTAAGTCTTTGACCAATCATCTGATTGACATGTTAGTACACTCTTTCCAAACATATTACAAATTTACATGACTAAGACCATTGAAAACACCCAGAATCAACATTTGAAGGAAGTCTTTTCCCAAAAGGAGTAAAAGTCCTAATTTGTAAGGGTTTCCATAAAAGGACACACACCAGGACAATCGATTTCAATCATTAGTTAGATGTTCTCAATTGACTAATCCAGTTAGTAGATAACTGTATTGTTTTTTAAGCTTTTGCGGATGTAAATTGTAGATTTTACGGTTGCAAATTGGGATTACCTAGCCACGCGCCAGTGAAGCTAGGTAAATGGATATTTGCGACTGTAAAATTAAGATTTACATCCACAAAGCTTAAAATACAATACAGTTATCGCCATTCTGATGCAATCTCTCGATAAAAACTTTTTTTTTACATTATTTTGATGTAAACATCAGATTCAGAAAAAATCCACCAAAGCTTATGAACGTCTTTGCCATATAAACAATATGATATCACATATGAAGCCATATAAACAAGACATTTTCATTCGGACTCCACACTTCAGTTTCCAATGAAATTCAATAAAAAAAAGGCCTTAGAAGTTATGCAATATTAATATTTTGCTTGTTTTTCTTTTAAATGAATTACTGAACTGCACATTTTCCAAGATGGTGGACCATCCAATTAGAATTGTCAATTGTCTGTTGTTTATGATTAGTACATTTATATGGAATTTTTAAGAAATTAGTTGATATTGGTCCTTCTTTATGTGCAATAAGATATGCAAAAGTTAGAAAATCATATCTTCATTCCTGATATTGTTTTTGTATACATGCAAGTGAATATCACTTCTAAATATACATCTAATTGCTGTCATATAAAATTTTTATTAAATTTACCAAATTTATTTTTGTTTTACTTTGTTGTACAGTTGTCTGCTAGTATTATCTGATTTTTAGTGTATTTGGCCAGGAGGTCAAATGTCGTCTATTGGTGATAAACAACAGTTTTTGGTTGCTTATCTATTTATCCCCTCCTAAAAACAGTTGATGATGGGTTAAAACATTTCACTTGGCTGTCTGTCTGTCTGTCTGACCTATCATCTGCCTGTTTTCATTAGTGCTACTTCTTATAGGGTAGATTAAAAAGTAAGGACAGAAACAGGAGAAACAAAGGTATATATTTTGGGACTAATGGATGTTTTTTGGAGTAAATCAGTTTTT
This sequence comes from Modiolus philippinarum, assembly GCA_002080025.1. NCBI lineage: Eukaryota > Metazoa > Mollusca > Bivalvia > Mytilida > Modiolidae > Modiolus > Modiolus philippinarum. The sequence goes on from MJUU01056099.1 coordinate 114,877, forward strand.
ATTTGGCCATCAAAAGACGCATATATTATGGTATACTCTCCGTCCATCCGTCCGTCAGTTAACTTTTTGGTTTCTGGAGTTTTTTCTGTAACCACTCGACATATTTGAGTATATCTAGGTGAGATACAGATCAAGTTCAAAGTTGATTTTGTACAGATTTATGGCCCTTGGACTTAGTGAAATTTGTAAAGATATTAGTTTCCTGATTTTTTTTCTGTAACAGCTTAACATTTTGATTTGATATTTGGTATATATTAGTGAGATATTGATTTGATATTTTGTATATGAGTATATCTACGTGAGATACAGATTAAGTTCGAATTTGGTTTTTGACGGTTGATTATGTACAGAGTTATGGCCCTTGGACTTAGTGAGATTTTGAAAAATATAGGTTTCTGGAGTTTTTTCTTTTAACATGTTAATTTGATATTTGGCATACAAGTACATCTAGGTGAGATACAGATCAAGTTAAAATTTGGTTCCGGTTGGTTGACTTTGTACAGAGTTATGGCCCTTGAACTTAGTGACATTTTGAAAAATATAGTTTTCTGGAGTTTTTTTCTGTAACCACTTGACATATTGATTTGATATTTGGTATATGAGTGTATTTAGGTGAGATACAGATCAGCTTTTAGTTTTGTCCTGATTGGTTGATTTTGTACAGAGTTATGGCCCTTGGACTTAGTTATAAGTTTCTCCTTCTTTTCTTGACAATGCACGAACATGTTGATTTGATATATGGTATATGATTGTATGATTAAAAATTACTGATTAAGTCCTGTTGAATGATTTTTGTGGACAGTTATTGTCATTGGACTAAATATTTTTGTGAAAAATTCATTTTTTGTACCTTTTTATGCATTAACTTAACATATTAATTTGAAATTTGTCAAATGGTTACATCTTGGTAAGGCACATATTCTGTTTGATTTTTTTCAAAGAAAATTTTGTTGTGGTCCAACAATTTCATAATGTTCGAGTTCACTGTGGACGGGTGTATCATGCACTCTTGGTGCAGCAGTTTATTTATCATTGTAGTTTTTTTTGGTTTAACTTACAATTATGCATGATTGTACAACTTTTCATGTTTTTAACCTTTATGGATAGAGAATGTGAATCTGATATTGGTGTATTTGAAACATTTCCAACAATCTATTTTCTGGTTCAATGATATTCTTAATTTGTGAGCAATTATAGATTCTAAGCTTGGTGAATAAACAAAGCATTTCAGTCAAAGTGAGTGGGAAATTTTGTTACGAGCAAAGGTTTTTAGCAGTGCTTCGTGTGTTTCATTATTTATCATCATGTAGTCAATGAAAAACAATTTTAATCATTGAATTACTGATAATGAATTGCAAATAAACATCTTTATCATTTTACACAAAATCAATGTTAATGCTATTGAGACCTATCAAAATAAAAATACAACTTGCAAGGTTCTTTGCTCATAACTGTTTTGTATTTAGGTATATATATCTTGAGAAATATCATCTTTGAAATATTTTTTGCAGTGTATATATATGTGTGTATACTTATTGTAAATAAAGGTTAAACATTACAGTATATGGATCACAGTATTACATATTTATAGAAAATGTGCACATCTACATTTAAAATTAGATACAATATACATAGAATATTTATTTAAGCACAAACAAAGAAAAATATCCAACATTGATTTTCAGGAGGGGGATGGTAGACTGGCATGGGAATTTGTGAATAAATAATTTAATCTTGGTGCCAGTGAAAATAACACTATTCAGTTCCTATTTGTCATGAAAATAAATAATTTAATTTTGTTTTGGACCGAAATTTTTTGGAGAAAAATAGAAGAAAATAATTTGATGTGACATTTTGTGAAAATAAATGGACATGTAATTAATAATTTTTCCAGGCAAAATCGCCCATGCCCTCCCTGAAAATCAAATGGTCTTCCCCTTAATATATATGTTTTGTAGTCAAAAAGTCACATGAATTCAGAAAGAGTTGGGTTTGTCACCATTTCTATAAAAAAATTGGTTCAGTGAACTACACAAACAACGTATAACCTTATTTTTTTATACCCCCCGCAAACAAAGTTTGGGGGGGTATATAGGAATCACCCTGTCTGTCTGTCCGTCCGTCCGTCTGTCTGTCCGTCTGTCTGTCCGTCTGTCCGTCTGTCCGTCCGCTCAAAGGGTACTGATTTTGTGTAATCAAGTCCTCTTACAGCTTTTACCCTACAAGTCTGAGACTTTGCAGGGTGTTTCTATATACATTGAACATGTGCACCTCCTATTTTGGTTGCATTCTGCAATTTTTTCCAGATTTTGCAGATAGTTAAACTTAGTCATTTTTTGACAATATTCTATAGCTAGGGTACCCATTTTGTGTAATCAACTCCTCTTACAGCTTTTACCGTACAATTCTTAGACTTTGCAGGGTGTTTAAAAAATCTGATAGAAAGCAAATAACAAATAACATTTAAAGGAAAAGCTGAAATCAGCTAAGGGCATATCTTTGTAAAGGGCTGATTCTCCTTACATTTTTCATTCATGTAATCAGCAGTAATATTTAAAGTGTTCTGATTAGTCAATTCACTATGTTTATTTCTTGATATAATTTTCCAAAAATATTCTTTCACAAAGGTATATATTTAGCTATTCATTTAATTTGGTTTAATTTTGTAATTTATTCTGGATTTCAAAGATATTAGTTTCAGTCGGTCTTTCTGTTTCTCTCAGGACTAAAGTGGGAGAAAACAAAAATCCAATGGAAGCATTTAGTTGTACAAATAATCTGTTCACTGTGTCTTTTGAAAGTGTATCCATTTTAGGTATTGAACTCCTCTTGCAGCTTTCACTTACTAAAGTATAGACATCTCAAGCATGTGTGGGGGGTATCAATAGTCCATCAAGGACAGTTTATGTTTGGAAGTCTGAAAAGCAGTTAGTGCGGGGGGTATGTGTGGGCCGCTAGACCACAGTACCTCTAGTTTTTTTTATTCTGTTTATAAAGGTTTTAGGACAGGTTATATTTATAGATTTTATGGCGGATTTCCTGGCTCAATAACGTATTATATTTGCAATTCTTCAATGAACATACCAATATTCCTCAAGTAACACCTATAACAACTCCTTCAAAACTCCTATCTTTTCTTTGTCAATCAACCAATCAAGATTCTATAGAATTCTTTTGTATACCAATTTGTCATTACTGGAGTATCAAGGTAAACCCCTTCAGGCTGTACAAATTGGTATACAATAGAATTTCTATAGAATCTTGATTGGTTGATTGGCAAATAAAAGACAGGAGTTTAGAAGGACTTGTTATATGTGTTACTTTAGGAATATTGGTATGTTCTTTGAAGATTTGCAAATATAATACGTTAAAGAGCCAGGAAACCCGCCATAATACTTTGAACACTGAGTGTATGTTTCTAACACAAATGACTTTATGAAGCCTGTTTGTTTCTAAGGTAAGATGCAAAAGATGACATCTTTTACACATTTGATGGGTGCTAGCAATCATTGAGAAGTCATTTATAATTTTTATACGACCGCAAAAATTTTGCGGTCGTATTATGGTATGGCTCAGTCGTCGGCGTCTGTGGCCAGCATAACTTTGTTTCTATTGGACAGATCATCTTCAAATTTCAGTATGTGGTTTATTGGCATAATGGCTATCCGGGTTTTAATTTCGGGTTTATGGCCCCACCCGTTTCAGAAAAAGGGGCCAAAAAGGGGTAAAATTGGGTATTTTTGTGTCTGTGGACAGCATAACTTTGGTTCCAGTGAACAGATCATTTTCAAATTTTAGTATGATGTTTTTTGGCACATGCTTTAGCCCGGGCTATAATTTTATGTTCCTGGCCCCGCCCGTTTTAGAAAAAGGGGCCAAAAGGGGTTAAATTGGTTGTTTTCACATATTGACTGTAGAATCTTTATTATTTATCGGATTTTGATGGGGTTTCTTTCAGTAAACTCCTTAGAAAATTTCCAATCTGGGGTATGCCAATGGATTTCACGTGGCATGTACCGTTCACGAGATAAATGGGGCCCAAAAGGGGCGAATTTCAAAAATTTCATTTTTTTGTCTCGCCTGCGACGAAAGTCGCTGAAGGCGAGACATAGGTATAGCAATCCGGCGACGGCGATGGCGGCGGCGGCAGCGTAAACTTTTTAGCTTACCTGGCCTAAAAGGCCATGTGAGCTTTTGCCATCACTTGGCGTCCGTCGTCNAGATGACATCTTTTACACATTTGATGGGTGCTAGCAATCATTGAGAAGTCATTTAAGCAATAACAATACCTTATTTGAATACCCGAGGGCGTCAATCGTAGATTTGACGGTCAAAATGCAGTTTATAGGTGACGCGTAGCGGAGCCTGTAAACGGATATTTTGACCGTCAAATCAAGATTGACGCCCTCGGGTATTCAAATAATGTACTGTTATTGCGATTCTAATGCAACAAATCAATTTCATGTTCTATTTTTAACTCGTAAATTTGTAACAATATAAGAAACCAGACTAAACAGGGAACCTACTTTGTCACAGGTGTGTAGATGGTGGAATTGACGGTCAGTTTTGACCAATCAAAACCTTCGTTATATAAATGTTGCATTAGAATTATAATTTTTATACGACCGCAAAAATTTTGCGGTCGTATTATGGTATGGCTCAGTCGTCGGCGTCTGTGGCCAGCATAACTTTGTTTCTAGTGGACGGATCATCTTCAAATTTCAGTATGTGGTTTCTTGGCATAATGGCTATCCCGGGTCTTAATTTCGGGTTTATGGCCCCACCCGTTTCAGAAAAATGGGCCAAAAAGGGGTAAAATTGGGTATTTTTGTGTCTGTGGACAGCATAACTTTGGTTCCAGTGAACAGATCATTTTCAAATTTTAGTATGATGTTTCTTGGCACATGCTTTAGCCCGGGCTGTAATTTTATGTTCCTGGCCCCGCCTGTTTTAGAAAAAGGGGCCAAAAGGGGTTAAATTGGTTGTTTTCACATATTGACTGTAGAATCTTTATTATTTATCGGATTTTGATGGGGTTTCTTTCAGTAAACTCCTTAGAAAATTTCCAATCTGGGGTATGCCAACGGATTTCACGTGGCATGTACCGTTCACGAGATAAATAAATTTTTATTTTTCATCGCATTTCGATGGGATTTTTTTTCTTTTGGTTCCTCTTGATATAAGCATTCAGCATCATGTCAATGGATTGGGCGTAGCTCTTACCGTTTATGAGCTATAGAGGGTCAAAGAGGAATCATAAGGAGTCGTAAGGGCTAATATTTATTTTCCCTAGTTTGTGTCCAGCTAATTACTTGGTCAATCTCCTTATTGTGTCCATCTAATTATTGTGTCAAGCTCTTTCCTATGTCCATACTCACTTTAAATTACACTTTTTCAAATTTCAGTGGACGACATGCTGCGGTCGTATCATGCTGCGCTCGGCGTAGCCCTTTATTCCGTTAAACAATAGCAATTGAGGCTTGTCAGTTGCATTATTGCTGTTAGAAACAAATTAGACATGGTTTTGTTAATACTGGTTTCTCTGTATTATATAAATACCAATTCAACATACCAAGTACAGATAAACAGTATAACCTGTTAAACAGAACCCCTTGGTAACTGACAGTTTTGTTTGATTAAGACAGGTGTCAGGTAGATATAGATACAAAGGGGTCACCTCACAGGATGTTTAATTCAGGCAGTATGGTTCTGTTTTGACAGGTTTTACTGTATGTCCAAAAAAAACCCAAAACATGGAGATATCACAAAAATTAAATATAGAAAAAGAATGTCTCAATGTAAGTCTTCCAAGAAGTGTGTTTCTGTGTAGATTTGGAATGAAGTCTTACATAAAAAGCTTTAAATTGTATAAGTAAAAAAAAGAAAGTTGCTGTTCCTCATTTGCGATTTGATTATTTCCCAAAATTTACCTCCCTATGGAGAAGGTGTAGATTTTAAACCAATTCATACTTCAATTTCAAACTACAACCATAGAGTAAAAGATGTCTGACAGTGGTAGGGATTTCTTGTATCGAATCACAATATTGCACATAGTAGATACTATACATGTACATCTATGCAACTAATTTGAAGTATTGATTGGAATAAATACACAAGTTTTGAATTTCTGGTCTGAGTTATGTTTTTAGAGGCAGTGGAATTCCATTATGTCACTTGAATCACTCAATCTTTTTCCTTAGGCAAAAGAAAGTAAATTACAAGTGTTTCCATATATAGTTATACCATCTAAAAAGGGAGGCAACCTTGTTGAATCATACAAATTATGCCTGCATCCCATATTACAAATAGAAGGAAAAGATAGTTTTGATGGAAATCCTCAATGGTTACTTTTCACAGAAATGCAAATATTTGTTTCATAAATGACCATTTTTTATAATGCAATAATGAAAGTACATTTGTACCTTTGAAGGAGTTTATCAATGTGTAAATGCTGATTATTCACTTTCAAAATTGAGTATATTGTGTATATAAACTTTGTGAGTTGAAGCCTGTATTTACACTTACGTAAACTTTAGAAAGACTACACTATATTACTTATAATTCCAATTTAATGTACATGAAAAAGTGACAGTTTTATGGCGGATTTCCCCGATCGTTACCATATTTTATTTGCAATTCTTCAATGAACATACCAGTATTCCTCTAGTAACACCTATAAAACTCCTTCTAAACTCCTGTCTTTTATTTGCCAATCAACCAATCAAGATTCTATTGAATTCTATTGTATACCAATTTGTCATCACTGGAGTATCAAGGTAAAACCCTTCAGGCAGTACAAATTTGTATACAACAGAATTCTATAGAATCTACAAATAAAAGACAGGAGTTTAGAAGGAGTTGTTGTAGGTGTTACTTGAGGAATATTGGTATGTTCAGTGAAGAATTGAAAATATAATACATTAATGAGCCAGGAAACCCACCATAACTATGATTTCCACATGTACTGCACTGGATTAATTAGTGACTGGTACATTACATAAACTTTGTGGTTTCATGACCAATAAATATGAACCTTACAATATCAATTGGAATTATTAGTAAAATAAATCAACCCTAAATAAAAAATGTGTATTTCTTACTAAAAGATTTATTTTTATTTCATATGATCTCGTCTACCCTTGTTGATGAAAAATTAAAATATTAGTCAGCTCAAGAAAAGGTAAGGGGAGATAACTGTAGACATTTACATGCTGTCACACAATTTCCATGCTATCTGTTGTAGAATTGTGTTGCTTTTCCCATGTCTTTATTCCGGTGTCTGTTCTAAGGTAGATAAATACTGTTTGAAGATGCATGTAATCACACAGTTGCATAATCCAGAATCACCAAGACTTGATTAGGTACACTGGGCAGGTTGAGAATTTGTTTAAAGAAGTTATTACTGTAAACTGGGAAATCTTAGTGCAGTCTTTTTTTCGCCGTTGTCTCCTCAAAGTGTTGAATATGCAGTTGTAGGTCAAACTACTGTATCACTCAATTATATCAAAATATTCGCGACAATTTATATAATTTTCACACTTCATTCCTAAATGCGAAAATGTTGAAAATAAAGCTGCCCGAAAATTTTCCTGTTTACAGTATTAGACTACATAAAGGAAATGTCATCTTTTATCCATTATTCAGTGAACTTTCATGTAAATTATGTTTATCTAAGCATCTTGTTAAAAAATTCAATTAATCTTATTTTGAATACATATTCTTTTTCTGAATTTTTCATGTGCAATGAAATAATTTTAATGAAAAAATAGAGCATTATTTGGCCTTGATTTAACTAATAATTGACGTTTTGACGCATACTTTTTATTGAAGTTTTTAATATGTGGTGATTTTGTAAAAAATTTAGTTGATTCCTATTAAAGTATCTATCTACCTTAAGTTACATTGTTTTTGCATGTGGTGTCTTGTCTTCAGTAATACTAATACACTTTTGAAAGATTTTATGTTTTAATACTTTTTAGAAGAAAGATGCCTGGTTTGATTGTCATTGCACAGAATGCAATGTGATTTTATACAGGGAAAGTTATATTGTAAAAATTTCAAATGAAATGTTTCAATAAGTGTATGAAAGTTTCAGCTTTGAGTTTCAGTAGTCTACATGTATCTACTCTTATTGGTTTCTCATCAGAAATAAATACACAAAAAAAACTTTATAGTATAGAGATGACAGTATTAAGTTATATGAATGTAAGGGAATAATAATGTCCTGTATATGTTTTCTATGTATTTATTCACTTTATAAATACATTAGTGCAACTGTCATTTCCATATACATGTAATTACATTTCATGCATATTCATTAAAATTCCCTCAATTTGATTGGTGAACATCGATCACGTGGCATATCAATGTGAAGTTGCAATACCTATGAAACATGTTTGACCACATGACCACTTGGTGGATGAATTTGTAAAATAGAAAAAGAAGAGCCGGAGTGAATCCTGGAATTGTGGAATTTTAAAATGTAACCTAAGTACTCCCATTATGGGTACAACACATCATGTAACAGATATTAATGCTATTGTTGCCTATTGATTTTATATACATGTTCTAACTTGAACATTACTGTCTGTCTTTAGATGACAGTTGGCCACAATCTTTTTGTGTCAGTGAGTTAGTATCGGTAATTGTACCATTGTTAGAATGTTCACTGATAGTAATTGTGCCATGTATACTTCATTGTATAATTGTCCATATCTGCCAAATTTTAAAAAATGATCATGGTTATTTTTTACCAATTACTGGAGATCAAAATTGCATGCAGTTTCAAACTAGGTATGTAAGAAGCTAAATGCAAAAATATAGGGCAAAGGATAATTACGGTTCCAGAAGCCCAAGATTTTCTAGGGTTCTTACTAATAAATTTTATACTTGTCCAGCACTAACCTATGTGCAAGGAGTTTCAGCCTTTGGCCTTAATCAGTCAAAAAAATGATTTTTTGATAAAATTACAGAATGTGCTCAAACTTTGTATGTAAGTTTCTTACCAATAAACTCAGGCCTAGTCCTGTTTGCAGAAGAGTGCTTGGTTCTGCAGTTATGTTTTTCAAACAAACAGGCATATCATGTAATATACTGTTACTATTTTTGAATTTATATGGTCTTAATTTTCAAAAAGTTTGATTTTAAAAAATAACTTTTGGAAATTCCCTCTGTCAGCTACCATTTCCCATTGTGGAGAAAATGAGAAGAGAACTGTAGATTTTTTAAATATATATATTGTCATTATGAAGATAGGCATAAACTTGTATACCAGTGATACATACATTGCACTATATTTATTTTGTCCAATATTATTAAGTTTGAATAATATGCTTCAAAAGTAGTATAGGCATAATTTTATTATGGCACAAGTGAATCATTATTTAGTGCAAATTGAATCCACCTAAGCATTCAATGTAAGTTTTGATATATATACATGGGTCTGTCAGTTAACTGTTAGTAGTCTCTTGTGATTTCATGTTTTTGTCCGTATATTTAGTTCATTCAGTTTCATTTTTCACAATTGACTCAGTCCTGTTGCCAACTGAATTTTACTGTTGTTACGATTGTTTTTTGATTTATCACATTGGCTGTAGGGGGAAGGTTTGGATCCAATAAAACTAGTTTAACCCAGCCGCAGCAGGTTTGCCCCTGTCCTAAGTCAGGAATTTATTAAGCCTTTGTGTGTGTTGTCCTTTTTCTAGTTAGTTTACTTTATGTCTATAGGAGTCTAGGATGATGTTTATTTCGCTGGACTTGATTGCTCTTTGTTCAGGGGCCGACTCCGACCTGCCGTAGGGTGTGGGGTTTTCTCACTGTTCATTGAAGATCTTATGGTGGCTTTAAGTTGTTATTACTCCCCTTTGGGTCGTTGTCTCTTTGACACATTCCCCATTTCCCTTCTTTTTTCTATGTATCTGAAATTACGTTTTATTTGAAAATTTTAATGGATTCAGAAAATGGATTTAAATGTTGACTATTTCTATTCATTTACTATGATTAAATGTGAAATATTTGAGTTTCAATGAAGTGTTGGGCTTATCTATCTCTATCAAATATTTTATTTGACAACTTAAGAATCTAGATTTCCTATTTCAAGAAAAAAAAAATACAAAATTTAAATGTTAGTCTGTATTATGTAATTTTTTTATGCTTATCAATAAAATGAACACTTAAAACAATTTTTCAAACAAAAACATATGTATATTTTAAAAATTGATGAACCACAAAACCAGTTACTGAACCTTGATAAGTTTTAAGATTGAAGTTTATGTATAAAAAGGCAAATTGCTTGTGAAACTTTGTCAGTTACTTTCATCTATTGTCATTTAGATTATTCTTGCTCTTCATGGTATGTCGGTGTTTCACCATTAATGTAAAATTCACTTCAAATTGTTCAAAAACAAAACAGTGTGATTTATCAATAATATGGGTCTTAGCTCTAGTGGTAAACCAGACTTGGCAAGTCTGAGCTAGAGTAAAACCGTGATTGGGACACAGACAAGAAGATCACACTATGTAACAAAATTTTGATTAAGTAAACGAAAGGCACATAATCAAACTAAGTCACAATGGTCCTTACATAGTCCTTTCAAAAACAAGGGCTATGTGTAGCCATATATTTCCACCACTCCAGAAATTTGAGACACCATATATTTGTGGTAAATTTAAAAGTTAATAATTCCAAATGTAATCGTAACGTTCATTAGGGCCCTTATGAAATGGCGGCGCCCTATAGTAATCAGTCTGTCTGTCCGTCTGTCCGTCCGTCAGCGTTTTCTATGTCGTACGACCGCCGTGCGCGGTCCCGGCTGAAGAATAGGCCCGCAGCATCCTCTGAGCTTGGAGTATGAGCCATCCTAACAGAGGACCCCAAGTGAACCCCGGGATATAGAAATAGGACCCAGTATCTCCGGCTTGCGGGGTGAGACCCCTCCTAAACGGAGGCTGACCCCGAGGGTCCCGGGATATAGAAATAGGACCCATTCCGTGGTTGTGCGGGATTAATAAATACACAACCCATCTTTCGGATGGGATGTAAACTCAGGTCCACGTGTTGGAAGAAATGCCACGCTTCCTGCACGTTAAAGAACCCTTGTAGCAAGCTCTTTTTGGGGTGGTCCGTAGGTGATCGGCTACAAGGCTAAATTCCCCGCCCTTGACGATTTCACCCTACTTTTCCAGTGGCAGTCAGAATTTTCTGTCCCATGGCCATTTCCATACCCCAAAGTGATTATTTATCAACAAACTTGTTCTCGTCTTGATATAGCTGAAATATTGCTGAGTAGACGTTAAACAATATTCAATCAATCAATCTATGTCGTACGATAACTCAAGAATGCCTTTACGGATTTTTATGATTTTTTCACTCAAAGTTGCACTTGACTGAAGGAAGCTACCTTTCGTTTTTGAAGAAAATCGGAAAATGATTTATGGGAAAAAACTTCATTTTTATAAAAAAGTGCATATTTTGAGAATTAATTAGCTCTATGTCGTACAATAAATCAAGATTGCCTTCAGGGATTTTAATGATTTTGATACTCAAGGTTGAACTTTACCAAAGGAAGCTACCTTTCGTTTTTGTGAAAAATCTGAAAATTTTTTTGGGGAAAAAACTTCATTTATATATGAAAAAGTGCATATTTTGAGAATTAGCTCTATGTCGTATGATAACTCCAGATTGCCATCAGGGATTTTAATGATTTTGATACTCAAGGTTGAACTTTACCAAAGAAAGCTCCCTTTCGTTTTTGTGGAAAATCTGAAAATGATTTTCGGGAAAAAACTTCATTTTTATATGAAAAAGTGCATATTTTTTTGAGAATTAGCTCTATGTCGTACGATAACTCAAGATTACCTTCAGGGATTTTAATGATTTTGATACTCAAGATTGAACTTTACCAAAGGAAGCTCCCTTTCGTTTTTGTGGAAAATATGAAAATGATTTTTGGGAAAAAACTTCATTTTTATATGAAAAAGTGCATATTTAGGGCCCCCCATCGAGATGCGGGTGCCCTATAGTTTTCACTTTGTCCGTCTGTCTGTCCGTCTGTCTGTCTGTCCGTCTGTCCGTCAACAATTTTTTCTGTCACAGATTTCTTGGCTTCTATATGTGGGAATGATTTGAAATTTGGTCTGAAGCTTGGAAATGATGAGTTGTATCGTGTAAGCAATTTTCAAGTTTGTCGGGTGCCCACTTTCTGTTTGCCGATACATTGTACTTTGAATTTTTACTGTAAACCAAATTTTCCGTCAAAGATTTCTTGGCCTCTACCAAAGGGAATGATTTGAAATTTGGTCTAAAGCTTGGAAATGATGAGTTGTATTGTGTAAACAATTTTCAAGTTTGTCGGACATCCACTTCCTGTTTGCTGAGACTTTGAATTTTTACTAAAAAGTAAATTTCGGTCACAGATTTCTTGGCTTCTACTGGAGGGAATGATTGGAAATTTGGTTTGAAGCTTGGAAATGATGAGTTGTATTACAAAAGTGGTTTTTCAAATTTGTTGATCAACCACTTCCTGTTTGCCAATACTTTTACTTTTTACTATAAACCAAATTATCTTCATAAAATTTTTAGACTTGTATCAACTTGGAATGATTTGATATTAAGTTTGAAGCTGAAAAATGACATGGTTTGGTAAAAATTCAAGAATTCACTGTATCCAGCAAATTACTGTATCAACACATTTGTGTCAAACAGAATGTGAATCCACACTTACCTCAATTTTACTTTTGCATGGAATTTCAGGATCGAAATTGCGGGGCCCTTCCGACAACGCCAGTTTCGACATGCTCTACTTTGATAATTAGCTCTATGTCGTACGTTAACTCAAGATTACCTTCAGGGATTTTAATGATTTTGATACTCAAGATTGAACTTTACCAAAGGAAGCTCCCTTTTGTTTTTGTGGAAAATATGAAAATGATTTTTGGGAAAAAACTTCATTTTTATATGAAAAAGTGCATATTTTGAGAATTAGCTCTATGTTGTATGATAACTCAAGATTACCTTCAGGAATTTTAATGATTTTGATACTCAAGATTGAACTTTACCAAAGGAAGCTCCCTTTCGTTTTTGTGGAAAATATGAAAATGATTTTTGGGAAAAAACTTCATTTTTATATGAAAAAGTGCATATTTTGAGAATTAGCTCTATGTCATATGATAACTCAAGATTGCCTTCAGGGATTTAAATGCTTTTGACACTCAAGGTTGAACTTTACCAAAGGAAGCTACCTTTCGTTTTTGTGAAAAATCTGAAAATGATTTTTGGGAAAAAACTTCATTTTTATATGAAAAAGTGCATATTTTGAGAATTAGCTCTATGTTGTATGATAACTCCAGATTGCCTTCAGGGATTTTAATGCTTTTGATACTCAAGGTTGAATTTTACCAAAGAAAGCTCCCTTTTGTTTTTGTGGAAAATCTGAAATGATTTTCGGGAAAAAACTTCATTTTTATATGAAAAAGTGCATATTTTGAGAATTAGCTCTATGTCGTACAATAACTCCAGATTACCTTCAGGGATTTTAATGATTTTGATACTCAAGATTGAACTTTACCAAAGGAAGCTCCCTTTCGTTTTTGTGGAAAATATGAAAATGATTTTTGGGAAAAAACTTCATTTTTATATGAAAAAGTGCATATTTTGAGAATTAGCTCTATGTCGTACGTTAACTCAAGATTACCTTCTGGGATTTTAATGATTTTGATACTCAAGATTGAACTTACCAAAGGAAGCTCCCTTTCGTTTTTGTGGAAAATATGAAAATGATTTTTGGGAAAAAACTTCATTTTTATATGAAAAAGTGCATATTTTGAGAATTAGTTCTATGTCATACGATAACTCAAGATTGCCTTCAGGGATTTTAATGATTTTGATACTCAAGGTTGAACTTAATCAAAGGAAGCACCCTTTTGTTTTTGTGAAAAATCTGAAAATGATTTTTTGGAAAAAACTTCATTTTTATATGAAAAAGTGCATATTTTGAGAATTAGCTGTATGTCATACAATAAATATTAAAATTCCCATCAGGGATTTATATGATATACAAAAGGTTGGTCCTGATCAAAGGAAGCTCCCTTTTGATTTTGAGGAAAATCTTATTTCCATGAAATTCCGCAGTCAGGTTTTTGGGACACACAAGGGGGCGGGGCCCTTTCTGACTTTGTCAGTATTCTAGTTTTCATTGGTCAACATCATGAATAGCTAACAGAAATATTTTTTGATATTTCCGTTTGCCCATTAATCCACTCCTTGCAGCAAATAAAGACGTTGTTAACATGGATAACGCATTTTTTAACATACAAAATTGGAATTATAAGGATTAAACACTGATTTTTAGGAAATTATGTATGTATAAACTCCGGCAGCTCACTCACAAACTTTACATAAAGTCCTTCGTACTCTATTCAGTTTGTGAGTGAGCTGCCGGAGTTTATACATAGATAATTGACGACTTTCCAATTACTAAAGCGCCGCCTGGTGGACGATCATCGAACTACAAAACTGCGGCTATTAGTCGCAGTTTCTTCTATTTGTGTAACTGAAAATCGGCACTCGTTTCCATCGTATTACACAGCACAGGTGACCTGACAAACTTACCTGAGCACCTTGCGACACGTGTACACATAGCAGGGGGTCAGATTAACATTTTTGCGATGTTTTTTCAAACTGAATTGTATTTTAAGAAATAAATAAAATTACCCCTAAAATGCTATTTGCATAGAACTTGAGGCAGTTATATATGCTTTCACATTTATTAAACTTTTAAAATCATATATTATCGTTATATCTTATTTTTATTCCTAAAATTTTGTATTTTGTTTCAGCATTTTTTTTTAAAAAGACTTCCGAAAGAAAAAAAAATATTCATATTATATTGGAATACACATTGATTTCCAGGTGACACTGGACATACCTAAAATAATTCTGTAATGTTTGGTGTTTGATGGTAAAATGTTGAATATTAAATGAAAATATAAATTATTTATTTTATACGACCAAAACGATTTATTTCACCATCTCACATGTAAGACCACAAATTATTTTCGTTGCATCTGCAACAGCAAGACATGCAGAGGCGCAGTAGTTGCACTACACAAGCATGATTGAAAGTAGAA
>MJUU01056100.1:0-28028 GCA_002080025.1 Modiolus philippinarum
CAGTACCTGTATGTATTGTCTTTATGTTTTATGTACTTCATTGTAAGGGTACTCATCTTGATAAGTTGGACTTTTTTTTTAGTTTGATTTTTACTGTGAGTCTTTTTGTGTATTTATTTTTAGCCATTCACCACACATAGGGGGAGGGTTTGGATCCAAGAAAACGAGTTTAACCCCACCGCAATTTTTGCGCCTGTCCCAAGTCAGGAATATGTTGGTCATTGGCTTGTCCTTGTCTTCTTATAAAATTTTAGTTTCTTGATATTTGGGTTATTGGATGTGGTTTGTTTCCACTGATTTATTCACTTTTTTACCTTTTCGGGGCCATTTAGGACTTACTATATGGTGTGAGGTTCCTCACTGTGTTGAAGACCATATGGTGACCCCTAGATGTTTTGTTTTTGGTCGTTTTAACCTGGATATGGGATGTTGTCTCCTTGACATTTACCCCATTTCCTTTCTTTTTCATATGTAATTCCCCTTGCTAGACACTGCATCTTTGATAATAACTTGTTACATTCTATAACATATATAACTTTCGATCCATTTTAAGATATTACCTTTGATGTCATATAGTTTTCATTTTAACATACGACCTCGCCATACTCGGTCAAAGGCTTTCTTATGCAATTTGAACATCATGTATAAGTTCAATAAGTTGATGTGATGTAGAATGACGCGGTGAGAAACCAGATTGAAACTTATTGAAGCGAGTTTTTTGCAATATATACTTGTAGTTAGCCTTCTCGAAAACTTATATAACAGTACTGAATAATGCAATAGGTCTATGATTTGACGCAACAAATTTCTTGAAAATATGCACTTCTTTCGAGCGCCGAAAATATATAAAGAGAGGACACGCCACATCTTTCACTTCTTTCAGCATACGATCAGTTATGATATATATCTGACTGCTTTATTTGGACCAAGTTACGATATGGCATCAATTATACCTTGAATTTTGTATTTCAATTTTTGTAAAAGTATTAGGATTTCTGTCATCACATTTTGGCAATGGCACGTCATCATAATTTAAGTCAGATTTTGAACGAAATATTCATGTAAAAGCTTATTTTTAGACATATTGTCAAATCCTAATAAATTAAGGTCATTTTGTTTACGTTACAACGGCAGTAGAATACCGAAGGAACAAGGGAAGCGATAACTACAAAAATCGAAGTCCAAAGACATGGCAAAAACTGTAACAGATAAAAACAAAGACAAAACAAGGACGTGAGACAGCTACAATGCACGGAAATAAAACAAGAGCTGTCGCCGAATGGCAGCCAAAGATACCCCCCGCTCATTGAACCCTGAATCGATATGGTAAGTACAAAATTAAGTTGGTGTGGACATAATACAGGTGCGGACACAGTACAAGTGTGGACACAATGATATAATCTTCAAGAAAAAACTTTTCACAAGGGTTCCAATGAAAACACTGTGTCTAAATCACACAAATATAAAATTCACCCTTTTCAGCGTATTTGACATTTTACACATCTACAAATAGTGTTCTTCTTTTGTCTAAAGTTTCATCAAAAACCTTCAAGTGGATTAAGAGGAGTTTTGCGTAAGAGGTAACCCATACATAGGGAATCAATGAAAACTAAAAGTTGAATTATCTCCCCTTCCTGGTTTCTGGTAATAATTATATTCCTTCATGCACATCTCCATATAGTGTTCTTACTTTGTGTAAAGTTTCATTAAATTCTTCTGGGTGGTTTAAGAGGAGTTGCGCTGACGAGGTAACCCATACATGGGGAATCAATGAAAAGTCGAAGTTCAATTATCTCCCCTTCCTGGTTTTGAACAATAATTATATTTCTTCATGCACATCTCCATATAGTGTCCTTCCTTTGTGTAAAGTTTCATCAAAATCCTTCAAGTGGTTTAAGAGGAGTTGCGCTTACGAGAAGTGTGGACAGACGGACGGACAGACGGACAGACAGACAGGGTGATTCCTATATACCCCTCCCCCCAAACTTTGTTCGCGGGGGGTATAAAGATAACATTAAGAACTAAGGCACTCATAGTGTGAACTCTAATGAAAACCGGGAGTGATATCAGGTGCTCCGGAAGGGAAAGCATGTCCTGCCCCGCTAGCGACACCCGTCACACTATCAGTGAGGCATATAGTGTTTTGAAAGGTCTGTTTGGTAGCGGATTGGTTAATGTCATTTCCTAACCCCCAGACAAAAAACCAATGAAATCCATGGTACATGTTACTTCTCTTACCCTCAAACAGTACCATGGTGAAATTTTGAAAAACTTTTTCTAAATCTCTAAAGTATTGAAACAATCACAAGGACAAATCGGTAGCACAAACATCACTGACGAAGACAAAAACTAAAATTTTACAGTGTGATATACAAGACAACACGAAAAACTAAAGTACTGATAGCGTGAACTCCCATAAAAACCGGGAGTGACATCAGGTGCTCCGGATGGGTAAGCATGTCCTGCGCCGCTAGCGTAAGTGGGGAAGTTCCGTGCTCAGACCCTCACTCTTTAGAAGAACTGTCATTGTCTTCAAATACTGCTTGTTATATGCTGTTTTAGTTTGGTCAAAGACTTATTTGTATTCTTATCTGTTTTTTATACTTACTTTTATTTATATCTGTTTTATTATGAAGATAAATTTTCCTAAATCTTTCCCTCACCCTTATATCACGGCTGATTTCACATGTCATCCAAATTTTTTCTCGTTCGGACGTTTTATTACATATTTCTTTCAGTTTCCATAAAAATGTCTGTGAATTGAATACATCCTTCTTCAACTCATGGCGTTTCATGTGTTGTAATTGTGCTTAATGTATTGCACGTGCTTTTGCTTTCTTACTCATAACGATATGAAAGCTAATATGATCTCTTTTTACATTGTTGTGCTTGTATCGTCTTGATATAAAGCTATTAAACTGGTTTGATAGTACAATAAAGCAAGTATTTTTTTATAAATACTTTTTATATTTTAGTTTAAACTTATATGGAATGCATTCTTTGTTCTGATTAATATTTAGATTTTGCAGACAGCATTTTTGCGTTTCTTTAAAATTTTCAATATTGTTTTTGTCTGGAGTAAATTTGTCAACCGTCCTATTTACTTTCTCATTTCAGGTGATAAGGTCAACTCGAGATGTCGTAGCATGCAACAATAAAAAAAATATTCTTGTCTATATATTAAGTAAAGACCTGGGTTTTTACACTTTAGTTTATGCTTTTTCGTTCCTGTTGTATCAAAGAATCCGAGTATCTCATATTGAAATCTATACTACAGCAAAAATAAATGAAATAAATGAATTAATAGAAAAATATTGATTGAATACAGCTTTTTATAATTCAGTTATATCTACCTTAAACAAATGTCCGGCACCTGAATCGGTTTTCAGGGGCTTCGGCTACAGAGCTGCCGGGCGCGTCCCCAGGTGGTGGATAGGGGAATGCCCTGTCTATGCGGGGTAGTCAGGTCATAATACGGAAAGCCTGACCGCGAACCATTGTAGCCAAACTGTGTGGAGAAACGCCACGCTCCATGCAGTATAAAGACCCCTTCTATATTTCTCTAAAGAGAGAAGACGCACTGGGTGTCGTATGGAAGGCTAAATTTCCTGCCCCTACCCATTTCTCCAATTTTCCAGTGGCAGTCGGGAGTCGTTGCCCAGGTTGTCCCTTCCACCTTTATTTCTTTCTTCTGATACTTTAAATTTTTTGGATTGATTAACTTGTTCTCGTCCTGATATAGCTGAAATATTGCTCATTGGACGTTAAACTCTAACTAATCAATCAATCAACCTTAAACAAATGTACGTCATATTTAGATCTGAGTTGCTCACAAATAATGTTCTATGAAATAGAGTTAAGATTAATATATAAAAACATTTTTGAAAACCCTTAGCGCCAGGCGTCACTATAAATACGGGCTTCTGTATTGTGTGCAGCAGGTGGTTTTTCATCAACACTTTCATCGTTCTCCTTTTTAGTTGACCTCATCTCAACATAGCCATCGCCTTCCTCGGTCATTGGTGACTTTAGGTTCTTTGCTTCACTCATTGTTGTATACTGGGTTACAATGGTTATGGAATCTTTATCAATGGCGGGAAATGTGCGAGCTTTGAGATTTGATTCGTTTTCAGATGGTAGGTTTTTTCTTCTTTTCCACAGACAAAACGAAAACAGAATAATAATGAGCACAACGCTTAAACACACAGCAACTATAATAATAAGTGTATAATCAGATTCAGATTGTCCAGGAATGTCGTCTTCATTAGTGACTGTGAAACGAACAATTAATGTGATTGTAGTAATGTCTGTACCATCCGTACAAGATATCTGGATTGAATACGCTGTCGAAACATTGCTGTCGATACTGGCATAGTCGGCTAATCGGAGTGATGCATCTGTAAAATAAATCTGTTTTTACTTTTCATGCAATTTATATGGAAATAAAGAGGCAGATATTTTGCTCAAGAAACAGGAAAAACATGCGCAAAAGTATGTAATTTATAAGAGGATAAAAATCGATTATTCTATATATTCACGAATTGCAGCGCCAACGGCGTACCACAGAGGTGACTGGCATTGTCTTAGAAGAAATTTTGCGCTTTTTAATAGTTTTTCTAATATAGTGCTTTATCTTTCTCGTTCCCATTTTGTAGAGTATTATAGTACTATTCAATAATTTTACCAAAAACATTGTTTCATACGATACAATTAGTCGTTGTCAAATAAGCAATGAAGGGATATGGAGTAAATCCAAATGAGACAAAGTCCCTACAAACACATGACAAAAACAAGCAATGGAATAACGCTTTTATTGTTATTCTTCAAGTAGGCCTTCAACAATAAGCTATGCTAATAACTCATAGTAATTTCAAGACGGCCCCTAAGCACCGGTTTAAGCGGAATTCATTGCTAGATGCCGAGCAACGCTACGTCCATGTTTTCTGACTCAAAGGTTATATGATTACACGTTTTCCTACAATTGCAAACATCTCGATTATATCACTGAACGTCAAGATCATGAATGTTTTCTATTTTAATTTGAGATCATGTGCCCATCATTTGTTGCGAATCTTTTATCTCGTCTCCGTACATTTTATTTTTTTTCTATTTTAAGATGCGGGTGTCATTAAGTTTTCTCTAAATTGGGCTGTCTGTTGTCAATTCCTGGGTTTTAAATAATTGCAGTTGGAGTTAACATATGTGTTGTGGTCTAATGTTCATTTACTCCATATCCTTTCATAAAATATTGTACCGTTGAGCATTATAGCTTTGTATGGAATAAAAAAGATAACAAGAAACACCTTCAATGGCCGAAAAACATAGCCACATGCCAGAAAGTAAATAGGAACTGCACAAGAAAAAAAAAAAAAAAAAAAAAAAAAAAAAAAACACAATAAAAATACAAAAGACATCTTATGGTGGCTTTGAGTTGTTATTGGTCCCCTTAGGGTCGTTGTCTCTTTGACACATTCCCCGTTTCCCTTCTTTTCCTTATAAACAACGATAGGAACTCGGGACAGCCGGACTTGGTACCGGCACTAGCAAAAGCCAGCGGTAGGGTTAAACCGGTTTATGGTTCTCTGTATGTTTCAAGCATTTTGTTCGGTCTCTGGGGCAGCTATTATTGTATATCGATATTTTGATTTTAACTATAATATTTTACGTAAGGATATGGAGTAAATGAACATGAGACCATAACACATGTTAACCCCAACTGCAATGCATTTCATGAGCTGTATTCCCATTCAGAAATTTATTCCTCATCAGCACCAGAACCCAAACAGGAAATCCACAATTAAAGAAAATCTTCAAAATGCATAAAACCAAACGAAATCCGAATCAAATATAGCTAAGGGCAAAACTACGATTGAGGGAGTAAAACCTTGAATTTAAGAATTTACATGAATTTAGAAAATAGTAAAAACAAAGTGTACACATGGGATATAATCTCTTGTAGAAGTACACAATATCTAAGAAAAATAATCTCAACACGGGGAATTGTATTACCAACTACACACTGCATTAACAGACAAATTCCTGTATAAAATATTTTACGAAAGGATATGGAATAAACTTTCCGTAAGATATTTCCTGACTTATATCATTTTGAATAGTTTGAAATTTGATCTGGAGCTTTGAAATTTTGAGTTGTATCATGTAAATGAGTAAAGGGGTTTGGGCAAGCACCTCCACCTCTAGTTTGCCAATACTTTGAAAAAAGCTTGTAATTAAAAAGACTACTGATACACCTACTTCAGCTTCGTACTTAGATCTTTTAATTTACATTGACGAAGATGGACGTTTGAAATCTAAGCTATATGACAAACGTGATGATTTTAGCTTCCCATCTGCGAACTTTTCTGAACAGCAATATACCTACCTCTCCAGCCTATGGAGTGTACATTTCACAATTGATTCGTTTCTGTCGAGCATGTAGTTTATTCAGTGACTTTTTGAAGAGAGCAAAAACAATGTCCCAAAAGCTGCTTAGTCAGGGATTTGTTCAGCCTTTGTTACTTTCATCCCTTCAGAAATTCTATGGCCGTCACCATGACATCATTGAGAGATATGACGTGTCTATGTCCAAAATGAAAACGGACATTTTCAGCTAGATTTCACGTCTTCACGGATTTGACATAACTGGATTTGACTCAACCCTGGATTGACTAACTGATAATGTGACGGGTGCCGCTAGCGGAGCGAGACATGCTTACCCTTCAGGAGCACCTGATGTCAGTCCCGGTTTTCATGGGAGTTCACACTATGAGTGCCTTAGTTCTTTATGTTATCTTTTTATTTCCGTGCACTGTAGCTGTTTCACGTCCTGTCTTTGTTTTTCTCTGTTGCCGTTTTTACCATGTCTTTGGACTTCGAATTTTGAAGTCATAGCTTCCTTGTTCCTTCGGTATTCTACTGCCGTTGTTTGATGTTTTATCTGTTAGCCAATTTTTCCATTGCTATTATCAATAGGAATTATTTCATTTTTGATTGGAAACTTTTATTAAATATGGGTTGTTTTGTGAAATCGATATTACGTATTGTCGACTGCCACTTCATGTTTTGCTGATTCATGTACATGTAAAATCATTTTTAACCATACACCGTAGGGTGACAAAAATTTCGTGACTTTTACAAATCTACTATAAAGTCTATGCAAAACCAAGGAGCATCTTCCTCGTGCAAATCCCCCGTCCCAGGGGTAATGAATAACAAAATACTGAAGTTACTTTTCATTAAGGTTCTGCAATTGGCAATTTCGACTACTTATTTCTTTTCAGTGCATATCAAAACATTCGGAAGACCATAAACCAGCAAAATTTGTAAAGTGTTATAGAGAACAAATAATCAAAGAGATCTTGATAAAGAAGACAAATAGGAAAAATGAAAGGGTATGGAGTGAATGTACATGTGACTAAAACGCACACGATACATAGAAAACTCCAGTTTTTCAAGGACAGGGTTTTTATTCCTGTCTACATCTTGATGTCGGCTTAGGGTCTTCAACTAGAGGTGAACAATATTCACCCCCCTCAAGCGAGATCAAGAAGGCCCCTAGCGTGCACTCAAGCGGTATTCTTGACAAAAATTATATCAAGGTCACTCCCTTGCTCCCCTCCCGCCATGGAGTGCCAACTTGGGCGACAAAGTCAGCTAAGGACAGAGGTATGCACAAGGGGGTATTCATTAGATTTAAGCAAAATTTTTCTTAAAATGTTTACATTGCAACTTTGCAAATAAAATCTGCTTTTTTGGGTCAACACCGAAGTACTGACTACAAGGTTGATGATCACCTACGTGGACTAACAGTCCATCAGCAGAGGCATCGGAATCGTTGCAATAAATGATAAATTTTCGAAGTAACTGTAAATTAAGATTCTGCATAGGGCAATTTCGACAACTTTATGTCTCTTAAGTGGAGATCGAATCAAAACATTTGGAAATTACAAAAACGGGATAAAGTGTGAACTCCCCAAAAAACATAGTGATATCAGGTGCTTCGGAAGGGTAAGCAAATTGTATTTAAAAAAAGATATAAAAATGTAAAATAGAATACATTTATATCAAACGAAACATATATGTAAAAACTTAAATATATTTGAAGATTTTTTTTCCTATTTTGATGATATCCCTCCTTCATATAACACTTTCAGACCATATTTCACGCCGGCATTATTAATCGGACTTTTCTCATTCCTGATTCCCAATTATTCAAATTCAATCTTTATTTAGTAATCTAGATAACGACATTACAAGAAACAATGACTTCGACAATGTCTTGTAAGTTGTGCTGGGGTGGATGAATGATGTAAAATTAACAATGAAGGGATATGCAGTAAATGTAAATGAGACAAAATCTCTACAAATACATGGTAAAAGCCTTAAATGTAAGACAATGGGTAACAGGAAACATTTGCAATGGCTGAAAATTACAACTACATGCCACAATCTGCCAGAAAACTACACAAAAAACCACAAATAAGACAAAAGACAAACGTAAACAACGAAAGGAACTAGGATTATTCGGGCTTTATACCGCCACTGGCAAAAGCCAATGGAAGGGTCAATTAATGTAGAAAAGATAACAGGAAACACTTACATTTGCCGAAATTACAATCACATGCCACAATATACCAGAAAGAAAAAAATTACTTAAGACAAACAAAGACAACGATAGGAACTCAGGAGAGCCGGACTTGGTACCAACACTAACAAGAGCTAGTGGTAGGATTAAACCGATTTGTAGGTACCCGACCCTCCCCTTTATCTGTCCCGTTTCCCTAATGTCTAATAAACATACGAATAAAACCCAATACATGTAGACTACTAACTATTTGACAACAATCTTGAAAGGAGAGAAAATAACAATGGTTCAAGGCGTGCTCGCCGCTAATCTGCAGGCTAACCCAAAGAGCCAGGTCTGCTAATAAAACAATGTCACACTACGGAAGATATATCAGTCAAAACTTTCCGAAGTGTTTGCTCAAGAATCACCATACAATATTTATTTCAGTAGACATCGGCAGTATCAGTGAGAGGCCAGTACGTGTGTAAAATTTTTAAGCATGAGCAAACTGAAAAAGACTACGACGGTTACAAGAAACCATGTCTCATTAAATGCACAAGCCTACTGTAATAAGCAAAACCAAAGCAATCGAACCATCCGGAGTTGTAAAACGCTTTTCGTTTAAGTTTCAATGCTGTCAGCATATTTTAATTCAACACGAGGCTGTTCATTGTATGTAATTTTGTTATGTATAGCTGTTTTCTTTTTGAATGTGTATTAAGTTATTCAAATTATTCTACAGTTATTAAAATATTATTTTTGCACTACTTTTGTTTTGGTAGTATCATACTTACCTCCGTCGTTCAATGACAGTCGAAATATGTCAGTTTTTGGTGATGTATTGCTGATATAACATGAAACATTATCCGACGGGTCGAAGACTTTAAACGTGGTAAGATTTAAACGAAGATTGGCAGTATTTATATGCAGAAGTTGTTGGAGACCCTTAAACAGTGGAGGCTACAAAGAATAATCAAATACAAATGTAAATCTGATAACCATATTGGTAAATACTAGTAGAATTCAAAGCAAAACACAGATCATTTTTAATGCCCAGCGGTGTTCTTAGAACGGTTTTCGAACCATTTACATTTATTGTTAACTCATTGAAAACAAATATTTCTTCCATAAACTGAATATCTGAGGTGTTCATTTATTTTGTAGATAACAGATCACTTGGTTGCCTTCAAAGCGTCCATTTTTAAGGAAGAGTAATTTTGACACTGAAACTTTCCAAACTAGAGGTACTGCTGAACGCAGGAGTGTTCCGCAATAGGCAGTCACTTCCTTTGTACCAAATTATCAACATTTGTTTATGAAAATATTTTAAAATAAAAAGTTAGAAAGTATTGGCAAACAGGAAGTAGTGGCATGGCAAACCTGAAAATAGCTTACAGGATACAACTCATCATCATGAAGCTTTACACCAAATATCAAATCATAAGAAAACTTTGACAAAAAGGTTCATCCATAGAGTGGTATAATAAAAAGTTAAAGTATCGTTAAACAGGAAGTAGTGGCACGGCAAACTTGAAAATTGCTTACACGGCATCATAAAGCTTCAGACAAACAAGGGATCTTTGAGCCAATGCTCACCCCCGCTCTCATCTTCCAGTCTCTAACAACCTAACAAAGTTTGTAAACAAAATATAGTACCCCACAAGTCTAAAAATGTATCCCATAATATGGCATGCCTACACAAATCTTCTGACAAAATTTCAAGTTTGTATCATTTACCATTGCAGAGAAAAGCTTTACGAAAGTTGTGACGGACCATAGAATAATGAAAAACTGCGACCAAAAAAATTGTTCACGGACAGACGGACGTGAAAACTATGAGGCACCCGCATCTCGATGCGTTGCCCTAATAAAATCGGTTTTCTGGTAAGCACCGAAAAACTGAATATTTGGTTGGTGAATAGTCTCGGGGACTATCAGTTCACAAGCGGAGGCAGCGGCAAAGTGGTAATAGTTAACAAAATATCAAAGTAACTGTAAATTCAGTTTCTGCATTTGGTCATGTCGACAACTTGCGTCTCCCCAGTCCAGATCAAAACATTTGGAAGACCTTAAAGTAAAAATAAAATCTGATTAAGAACAAATAAGAAAAGAGATCTCAATGAAAACCCAATTTCAACTTAGGACGGAGCTATACACAAGAGCGGTACTCTTCAGATTTAAGGGAGGTACTCATAAGATTTTTTTTAAAATTTTACATTGCAACTTTCCAAATTTATTTTTGGGTAAGCACCGAAGTACTGACTACAAGGTTGATGAATACCTTCGTGGACTAACAGTCCATTAGCAGAGGCATCGGAATAGTGGCAATAAATAACAAATTTTCGAAGTAACTGTAAATTAAGATTCTGCATAGGGCAATTGCGACAACATATGTCTCTTCAGTGGATATCCAATCAAAACATTTGGAAATTACAAAGTCTTGATAACGGTAAAGACCTACAATGGAAACCATGAATGAACAAAATTTGTAAATCTAATAGAGGACAAATAACCAAAGAGATTTTAAGAGAAAGAAAAAGTAAGCTAAGCCTCCGATGCACAAGGCAGATACTCATTAGATTTAAGCAAAATTTTTGTTATGAATTTTTACATTGAAACTTTCAAAATAAAATCGGTTTTTGGGTGACCGCCGGAGTACTGACTATTGGGGTGGTGAAAACCCTTGTGGACTGACAGGAACCCGCCCAGTGGTAATAACTAACAAAATACCGAGGGGTCTTTAAATTTAGTATCTGCATATCTGACCATACGCTGACGGCACTTAGAGTTATTTGCCATATTAGTGGAGTGCAGTCAAGCGAAATGCAGAAGGGTAGAATGCCCAAAGGGATAAATTTCTACCTTTGGGAATGTAGATTTGCTCGTTAGTTTGACGAAGGTATATCTTTAAGAGTTTTTTTATAATTCAGTCGACCAATGAAACGATTGTATTGATGATCGATTGAACAATTTGCAGGGTAGGTATCGATGTCATTTTATAAGTCCATGCGATATAATCTTATGTGATAAAACGTTTATAATTTTGTTCTGTCCATAAATAGCTGATTAATGTAAACAATGTCAATCTGGTAACATAAAGGTTTAATGGGAAGCTTTAGGATAAATCGAAATTTTGGAAAATTTCGTTTTTCGTTCAAGTTTTTCTTTCAGTTGCTTCAAAATGTTGACCATATGCTTCCCAGTTATTAAAACGATGTATCAAATGATTGCTTATTGTATGAGCTTTACAACAAACCCCAATTTTTTAAATTTTTATGCCGAATACGTTCCATAGCGCCATTAAACGTACCCCTACCCCTATGAAATATTGAGGAAAATTTAGATATTTTCATTGAAATTGCATAAGTTTGATGGTCTAAAGAACCCGAAGTGCATCTCGATTCCCAATTCTGATAATTGTTTTTTGTTTTTCAGTCTATTTTTTTTAAATATAAAACATGTTAACATAATGTTAACATGTTTATTTTCAAATATACAAAATAAATGGATCTTTGAATATTTCCGATTTTGACTAAGTTTTGTCATTCTTTTGCCCAATATTACTTTTGAGTAAACAAATATCATTTAAAGTAGGTATCAAATGAAAGCTTATTATATTTGCTTTACAACTATAACAAAACAACGGCAGTAGAATACCGAAGGAATAAAGCACAAAATTACACAAATCAAAGTCCAGAGACAAGGCAAAAGCAAGAACACCAAAAGACGGAAGACCAAAGACACCACATGACTACAAAACACACAAACATTACATATACAACACAAAAAAACTAAAGCACTAACAGTGTGAATTCTCAAAAAACAAGAGTGACATCAGGTGCTCCGGAAGGGTAAGCATGTCCTGCTCTGTGCACAGCACCCGTCACACTGTCAATGGGTCAATCCAGGGTAAAGTCAAAACCGGTAATGTCAAATCCGGGAAGACGCCAATCTAGCTGAAAATGTCAGTTTTTATTTGTGACACTGACATTTCATATCTATCTATGATGTCGTGGTGACGGCCATAGAATTTCTGAAGAGACGAAAGTAACAAAGGCTGAACATATCCCTGACTCGGCAGTTTTTGTGACAGTGCTTTTGCTCTTTCCACAAAGTCACTGTATGTTCTGCACGCTCTACAGTAACGAATCAACTGTGAAATATACACTACATATGCTGGGGATGCAGGTATATTGCTGCAGAGAAAGGGAAAGTTCACAATTGGAAAGTCAAAATCATCTCGTTTGTCATATAATCTAGATTTTAGACGTCCATGTTCGTCAATGAATAACAAAAGGTCAAGGTATGAAGCAGAATCGGGTGCATCGGTTGTCTCTTTAATTTCAAGTTCATTGGGGTAGATACGATGTAAATATTCTTTAAATCTTGGGTTATTATGAGAAAGTACATCGTCTATATATCTGAAGCTGAAATTAAAAGTCTGGGCTAGTTGTTTTTGTTTCTGTTGTATCAGCCCTTGTAAAAACTTTGCTTCATACGAAAAAAGGAAAAGGTCAGCTAAAAGTGGCGCACAATTTGTTCCCCTATGAATCCCTATTGTCTGTTGAAAAACACGGCCTCCACATTCAACAAAAATGTTGTCGATCAAAAATTCAAGCATCTTAATCACGTCATTTTCACTGTATTTCTTGTTTGACTCAGTGTGGTTCTTTACAAAGTATGTTTTACAAATAATGGCCATTCTTATGTAATATAAACATCATACATCAATAAAACTTACCCCTACCCCAACAAATTTACTGTAAAATTGTCAATTTTTTATCTATGTTCGCATAAAAATAACCAGAACACTCAAAATGTGTGTTGTATATGACAATGTTTCATAAATGATACCATGATTTCGTATTTCAATAGCCATTTGTTGACTAAAATTCAATATTTTGCCTGAAATTGATGAAAAATGGGAATTTTCAACATTCAGATTTGCCCAAATCTTACTGTTAAATCGTTATATATGCCAAATCTGGAGGATATATCTGCAGATGTGCCAATTAATTGTACTAAGCGATTCATTAGATGTCTGAAAACATTGTTTAGAGAAACAAGAAGTGTTTGATGTGACTCAAAATACCGAAAACCTTAACCCTACCCCAAGAGATTTTCCTTAAAATTGTAAATTTTTTATCTATTTTCGTAACAAATTAACCCAAACACGCAAAATGTCTGTTGTATAAGACAATGTTTCATAAATTATACCATGAAAGTGGCCCTATACTGTCTAAGCGTGCAGGTTAACATGTTTTATTTTGAAGAGGGGATATAGGTGGACTGAAAAAAATCGGTCTAGATGGGAAGTGGGGGGGGGGGGGGGTGCACGGAAAGTTCTTTCAGCCCATGGCCTATATCTAAACAGTTACCAATCAATATGGGTAGAGAAGTGTTTTACATCGGTGAAACGATTGATCTCTGAAATTTACCTCATTTTCTGTTATTATTGTAAAGTTGACTGATACTACGTTATAACACGAATCTTGTGCAGACAGACTGTAAGTGTGTGTTTCCCGTTTGACTCCTATAGTATGAGGTAGTGTTGTCTTTACATATATACCTCCTGCAGAATATAACATCATGTAAGAACACTTTGCAAGTTAATTTTATATTTGTTGACGATACCGAATCCATGAATAATGAAGAGCATGGATGAGGCGTTGTTCGGCAATTAGCAATAAAATGAGGTATGAAGAACAATAATAAAAGCGTTGTTCTATAGTGTGTTTTATTGTAGATTGTCTCGTGTGAATTTACTCCATATTCTATCATTGATAATTGCAGTTCTGAAAAGTTATAACTCGCAATCTATATTAAATAAAATTAAGAAATAAGAAAATGTAATTTTAGTATGAACTTGTTATTTCGTAATTGTGTTTATATTTTATTCTCAGTGGTAACAAATAAACAGCGTCATGTAAGAATTTCCTAATTGAAAAATGTAAACAGCATAACAAAATGTGCTGTGAGTTATGCAAGTCGGGTAGTTTTTGTATTTTGACATTATGACAACCAACTAAGAATATCTACTATATTTTCATCTGTACCATCTGATTGATATGATATGAAAGAGAAAGGAAATAGGGAAAATTTCAGTTAGACAACATCCCATCTCCAGGTTAAAATGACCCAAAACAAAGTATCTGGGGGTCACCGTACGGCCTTCAACATAGTGAGGAACCTCCCACCATAAAGCAAGCCCTAAATGGCCCCAAAAAGGTAAAAAAGAGAATAAATCAATAGAAACAAACAAAATCCAATAACCCGAATATCATGAAACTAAAATTTTATTAGAAGACAAGAACAAGCAAATGACCAACATATTCCTGACTTGGGACAGGCGCAAAATTTGCGATGGGGTTAAACTCGTTTTCTTGGATCCGAACCCTCCCACTATGTGTGGTGAATGGCTAAAAATTAATACACAAAAGAGACTCACAGTAAAATTTAAACTAGAAAAAAGTCCAACTTATCGAGACGAGTACCTTTACAATCAAAACATGACGACAATACACACGGGTACACGGATACATATAAAGTCTGTCAAATGAAGCCTCTTACACTTGTAGTCACAATGTCGGTATTAAAAACCAAATGTCTTATCTTTTTTTCATTTGACCAGTTATTTCAAAACATTGGAGTTGATTAATATAACAAATGTCTTTCTTTGGTGCCCGCAGAGTAGCTTAGTGAAAAAAAAGAATATATATATATATATATATATATATATATATGAAATGAAGCTACGTCTGCGGTATTGTAAGAACACGTTCTGTTAAGAACAAGAAAAAATATCCCCGTTAATGCATACCTATTTGCAGTTTATAAATTTACTAAAATTTGAAATCGAGGGTCTTCCATATTATGAAGCAGTTGCCGTCCTGAATTGATTTTCAAATACATTCATACTGCCTTAAAATAACTGTAGAATACCGAAGGATCAAAGAACAAGATTACATATTAAATAAAAGTTCAGAGACAAGACAAAAAGCAAGAACATCTGAAGACGAAAGATCACTACAAATCCACAAAACACAAACACTACAAATACAACACTAAAAAATAAAGCACTATCTGTGTGAACCTAAAAAAAACAGAGTGACATCAGGAGCTCCGGGAGGGTAGGCACGTCTTGCTCTGTATAAAGCACTCGTTACACGATTGTTGAGTCAGCCAAGGGTTAAGTCAGAATCCGAGAAGAAGTGAATCTAACTGAAAACATCAGCTGTCATTTTTGACGCCGATATTTCCTATCTATCTATGCTATCGTGGTAACAGCCATAGAATTTCTGAAAGGACGAAATAACAACGGCTGAACATATCCCTGACTCAGCAGTTTTTGTGAAAGAGCTTTTGCTCTTTCAACAAAGTCAGTGTATGAACTACAAGCTTTACAGTAACGAATTAATTGTGAAATATATTCTCCATATGCTTGGGAGGTAGAGTATATCGCTGCTGAGAATGGGAAAGTTGACAATTGGGAAGTTTAAATCAACACATTGTCATATAGATTAAAAAGGATACAAGGAAACACTTACGCACCAGCAGACGTCCATGTTCGTCAATAAAAAGGTAGATGTATGAATCAGAATTGGGTGTATCGGTTGTCTCCTTTATTAGCTCAACTGACCCAAAGGGTCAGTGTGAGCTATTGCCAACACTTGGCGTCCGTCCGTCCGTCCGTCTGTTAACTTTTTCACATTTCCATTAACTGCTCTGAAACCACTGAGCAAATTCAACTAAACTTTACAGGAATGATGTATGGAAGGTCCTCAACACAGATTGCTCATTTCGCTCCGATCCGATAAAAAACATGGCCGTCAGCGCGGAACTTAGGTTTAACATAGGACCCTATGGGAAAAATCATATTTTCATTAACTCCTCTGAAACTGCTGAAGCGAATTCAACCAAACTTTACAGGATTATGCACTTAAGGTCTTTTACAAAGATTGCTCATTTTATTCCGATTCGATAAAAAAACATGGCCACCAGCACGGAACTTAGTTTAACATCGGCCTTATGGGAAATTCACATTTGCATCTTCTCCTCTGAAACCACTAAAGCAAATTCAACCAAACTTTACAGGAATGATGTATGGAAGGTCCTTTACAAAGATTGCCCATTTCGTTCCGATCCGATAAAAAAACATTGCCGCCAGCACGGAACTTAGGTTTAACATTGGACCCTATGGGAACAATCACATTTTCATCAACTCCTCTGATACTGTTGAAGCAAATTCAACCAATCTTTACAGGAATGATGTACTGAAGGTCCTTAACAAAGATTGCTTATTTTATTTGGATTCGTCAAAAAACATGGCTGCCAGCAAGGAACATAGTTTAACATTGGCCCTATGGGGAATTCACATTTTCATCTTCTCCTCTGAAACCACTGAAGCAAATTCAACCAAACTTTACAGGAATGATGTATGGAAGGTCCTTTACAAAGATTGTTTATTTCGTTCTGATCCGATAAAAAACATGGCCACCAGCGCGGAACTTGGGTTTAACATAGGACCCTATGGCAAAAATCACATTTTCATCAACTCCTCTGATACTGCTATAGCAAATTCAACCAAACTGTACAGGATTGATGCACTAAAGGTCTTTTACAAATATTGTTTATTTTATTCCGATTCTGCCGCCAGCACGGAACTTAGTTTAACATTGGCCCTATGGAAAATTTCACATTTTTATCTTCTTCTCTGAAATCACTGAAGCAAATTCATCCAAACTTTACCAGAATGATGTATGGAAGGTCCTTTACAAAGATTGCTCATTTCGTTCCGATCCGATTAAAAACATGGCTGTCGGCGCATAACTTAGGTTTAACATATGACCCTATGGGAAAAATCACCTTTTTATCTACTCCTCCGACACTGCTGAAGCAAATTCAACCAAACTTTACAGGAATGATGTACTAAAGGTCCTTTGCAAAAGATTGCTCATTTTATTCCAATTCGACAAAAAACTTGGCGGCCAGCACAAAACATAGTTTAACGTTGGCCCTAAGGGAAATTCATATTTTCATCTTCTCCTCTGAAACCACGGAGACATATTTAACCAAACTTTACAGGAATGATGTTTGGAAGGTCCTCCACAAAGATTGCTCATTTTGTAATGATCCAATAAAAAACATGGCTGCCAGCGCTGATCTTAGTTTTAACATTGGACCCTATGGGAAAAACATCATTTTCAACATCTGCTCTGAAACTATTGAAGCAAATTCAGGCAAACTTTAAAGAAAGGATGTATGGAAGGTCATTTACAAAGATTTTTTTATTTTGTTGGGATCTGACAAAGGAGATAGCTCCCAGCATTGAACTTGGTTTAGAATGGTACCCATATATTTAAACAAATTTTTACTACATGCGCTTAAATTATTGAAGCAAATTCAGTCAAAGATTGCTTATTTTGTTTTGATCTGATAAAAAACAAGACCGCCAGCACAGAACATATTTTAATATAGGATCCTATGGGATAAACATCACTTGCATCACCTGCTGTAAGCATTTTGTCATGTGAGCGATTCAGGCTCAGTATCTGAGCCTCTAGTTTCAAGTTCACTGGGGTAGATCCGATGTAAATATTCTTTGAATCTTGGGTTATTAAGAGAAAATACATCGTCTATATATCTGAAGCTGAATTTAAAAGTTTCTTCGTAAAATGTTTAACACAGGTTCAGAATAAATATAAATCGTTTGAAAATAACCCTGTGGGAAATTTTTTAGGCAGATTTATGGTTCAGCCAGGGTTCCATTCAGATATTAATGGAATTCTGTCCGCTAATTATAATCAATGAAAGGATACGTATTAAATGCATACGAGACAAAGTCTTTACAACGAATTAAAAATTAAGCCATGAAACAACACTTCTATTCTTTTCTTCATCTTGAAGTCACCAGATTAAAATACATTTAATTTAAATAAGTAAATTATTGAAGTCTAGATAATACAAAAAAGGCGAATTGTGTTAACTGGCATTAAGAGTTGAAAGTACTTGTTTCCAATCATTGTACAGAATAAACAATAAGGTGTTTTTTTTTCTCAATATTTATATCACCATTGTAAGATTTTTAGTATTAAATACAGATCTTTACTGAAATACGTACGTGACTGTGTATCGAAATAGAAGTATACATTGTCATAGTCGAGCCCGATTACTTTTATATAATCTCCATAGTCTGAATCAGTTAGCTGCACACCCGTTGTCCATGTATCAGTAGGGATATCATCCCCAATGCTGACAGTGTATGTATTCACACTAAATGTTGGTGGCCGATCTGAAATCAGATTATTGTATTCATCTCTTGAATAGTTTTTAATAAAAAGAAAAAGAAAAAAATAGACGAATTATTTAGTTTACGATTGTCGTCGCTGCTGAACAATATTCCAATGTATTTAATCCATTATACATACTATATAGTCAACGTATGTTAGGAGTAACGGATGTGTTGAAACAATATTTGTACAAACTTATGTATCATTGCAAAATGTGTGACCGTAAACTGCAACTATCTCAAATGAAAATCATATAAAATTTACGACGTAATGTCACGTGTTAAATTGCCGTACTGGCAATGGAATTTAATTGTCCTTTTGATAGTCAAATATATAGAAACTTAAACAGCTCAAACAGCTTTTTTATATTTGTTATTCTGTGACTGCAACTAAATATGTATAATTAAGAGATATCAATAATTTTAACAAATTACTTACTATTTGTAGTGGTAAAGGATATGGCAAACGTTTTGTTAAATTGATAATTCAGTGAGGATATATCTATTATATTGCCATCTTGCACACTACCTTGTGCAGTTCGTAGTACCGATTCAGCACACATATTAACAGACGAACCACAAGAAAAGTAACCAATAACGTTACTTCCACCGTCATGCCTACAAAAAAACGGTCATGTATTTAGTGTGTGCATATTGGATACATGTGAAAAAGAAAGGAAATGGGGTAAATGTCGAGGAGACAACATCCCATATCCAGGTTAAAACGACAAAAAACAGAAAATCTAGGGGTCACCATATGGTCTTCAACACAGTGAGGAACCTCACACCATATAGTAAGCCCTAAATGGCCCCGAAAAGGTAAAAAAGTGAATAAATCAATGGAAACAAACCACATCCACCAACCCAAATATCAAGAAACTAACATTTTATAAGAAGACAAGGACAAGCCAATGACCAACATATTCCTGACTTGGGACAGGAGCAAAAATTGCGGTGGGGTTAAACTCGTTTTCTTGGATCCAAACCCTCCCCATATGTGTGGTGAATGGCTAAAAATAAATACACAAAAAGACTCACAGTAAAAATCAAACTAGAAAAAAGTCCAACTTATCAAGACGAGTACCCTTACAATGAAGTACATAAAACATGAAGACAATACACACAGGTACTGTCCGGACAAATGCTCGCAGTTACTGACAGCTAGCTAAGGACATAATTTCCGTCGACTATGATATCAAGCCTTCTTACATATGAAATTTCAATTGAAATACTTCTAAATAGATTTGGTATAACAACATTATCAATTATGAAAGAAGAACATGATATTGTGCAATGCCAAATACTGCCAATATGAAAAATTGTTTAAATTTAGTTATGGTGTAAAGCATTTAGGAGATGATCAATATTTTGCCAACAAAAACCAGAAGTAAAGATTTAACAACAATGCTGTATTTATATCCTTTATGAATAAGTTTGTTCAACGGATTAATAAGTTTGGAAGGACTTGGGTGGTATACTTTGAAGGGATAATCCGAGTAAAGCTACATATTTATATGTATACGAAGAAACCAACACTTTTATTCAATTATATTTATTTTTTTTTCGTACTCGGCGCCTTGTATGAAATTCAATTGCAGTTGTCGAATAGTCAAATACAGATCATTTGAAAATTTACATTATATAAACTTCATCAAGTGTATAAGTCAAGGAATCGGTGCAAAGTCATGTTTCAGACCTATTTTGGCAGTGCTCTTGAGCCGTTAAGGTTATTTAAAATGCTATTATAGATTTTGATTATTGTCTCAGAGATTATTGTTCTGAATTGCGCTGTAAACGTTTCGATTATGTGTGCTCTATAGTAACATTTTTCAGCAAAATACCTCGTTACAAGGGCTTATTCAAAGAAAACAAAAAACATTTAGCCCAGTCCTTTAATTTCAGCTTCCGCTACATAGACGATGTGCTTTCTCTTAATAATCCTAAATTTAAGGATTATTTACATCAGATCTATCCAAATGAGCTTGAAATTAAAGAAACAACTGAAACACCTACTTCAGCTTCGTACTTAGATCTTTTATTGTATATTGACGAAGATGGACGTTTGAAATCTAAGCTATATGACAAGCGTGATGATTTTAATTTCCCCATTGTGAACTTTCCCTTTCTTAGCAGCAATATACCTACCTCTCCAGCCTATGGAGTGTACATTTCACAGTTGATTCGTTACTGTCGAGCTTGTAGTTTGTACAGTGATTTTTTGAACAGAGCAAAAACACTGTCCCAAAAGCTGCTTAGTCAGGGATTTGTTCAACCTTTGTTAATTTCATCCCTCAAGAAATTCTATGGCCGTCACCATAGCATCATTGAAAGATATGACGTGTCAGTATCCCAAATGAAAGTGGACATTTTCAGCTAGATTCACGTCTTCCCGGATTTGACTACCGACTTTGACATTTTCCCGGATTGAATCACTCACAGTGTGACGGGTGCTGTTAACAGAGCAGGACATGCTTACCCTTCCGGAGCACCTGATGTCACTCTCAGTTTCACTGGAGTTCACACTGTGAGTGCTTTTGTTCTGAATGTTGTGGTTTCTGGTTCTGTGCTTTGTGTCTGTCTGGCGTCATGTTTTTTGTGTCTAACGTCATTGTTTTCTGTGTTCTCGTTTTTGCCCTGTCTTTGGACTTCGATTTTTGTGAATATCTCCCCTTTGTTCCTTCGGTATTCTACTGCCGTTGTTACAATACAATAGTTCGCCAGTTATTTATGATACGGCTTTCTTATCATGTATCAAGAGATTATTCTTACCACCCAATAACATCTCCTTTGTTGATTGAAATCATTTCACTCTCAGGTAAACTGAATGAGGTTTGCCTCCCTTGGTCTGTAGCTGGTACAATTGAAATAGAAACGCTTTTAAGTATATAAGTTGGAATTGGTTATCGAATAATAGAAAATACGAATCCTTATGAAAGTTTATTGAATATTTTCTTTCGTCATCATAATACGGACTATTCATTGTAAAGTCTGCCTTAAATCTACAATATTTCGTTGTCAAGAAAGGAAACCAGTTCAATTATAACAAAAATAATATGTGCAAAGACTGACAGAGAAAAAATAATAAATATCATCTAAGTCAAGCCTAAAACATCTAAGCAAGAGCTATGCAAAACGCGATTATTTTAACTTTATAAGAACGAGACCGAGTTAATCAAATAAAAAATGTAAGTTGAAGAAAAAAGAAATAAAGGTGTAAGGGACAACCGCCAGGGCAACGAGTTTTGAGGAGAGAAACTGGTAGGGGCAGGATATTTAGCCTTGTATTCTACACGAAGTGTGTGTGTTCTCTTTAGAGAAATATATTAGCGTTCTTTATACTGCATAGAACGTGGCGTTTCTCCATACAAGTTGGTTACAAAGGTTCGCCATCAGACTTTCCGTATCATGACTCGACTGTCCCGAATAAACGGGGACGTTACGCGCATGTTGGAATTTGAACCGAGATAATAGAATTTGTTCTATTATGAGGATAGTTATCAAATATATAATTGTAGGTGACTATGTAGTTACGTCGTATAGGATCAGGCCACAAATTTTTAATTTTTCTTAATTTTCCTAGTAATAAATGTAGTACAACTGTCGAAAAAAAAATACGTTGTTACGCGTCCCAAAATTATAAATGTTCCTTCGCAGATTGGTTAATATTCTTGGAATTACCAGCCTTATGGTATAAAAAAGTTGACATAATTTACGGAATATCGTGCCTACAATGCTAGTACGTTGGTGAAAATTTTACAATACATCGGCAAACGAATACCGAAGCAAGAACGAGGAAAGGGGAAATTCTAAAATCATAAATACAAAATCACGGCAACCCAAAGTCACCACGAATTGAGACAGTATGAGAAAGACAAAACAAATAAACAAAAATGAACAAGAACGTCACAAAATAAAAGCACTAGCAGTGTGAACCCCTATAAAAACTGAGGTATCATCAGGTGCTCCGGAAGGTTAAGCATGATCTGCTCCGAGCGTGGCACCCGTCACACAGCAAGTGCAAAGTCCTGTTTTGTCACAGTCGGTGTTAGTCAGTCCGGAAACAAACTCTGGATCTATCTAAAACCGAGGAAAAGTGTAACCCGAATAATCCAGTCGTTATATTCCACTCACTACGATCGCTACATTAACGCCTGAATGCATGTACTACCAAAACGCGTCAATCGGATGTCTTAGCGCTATGAACTGTGGAAGAAATAACGTCTGTTCACTCTGTATGATAACCCGGGGTGCATTTAACACTGATGTGAAAAATACTTTAACACAGCATTTACACAGCAGGTGTTCAATATAAGGTTGCAATTAGCAAGCAGAGGCAACAAATTGATATAAGATGATTTTTATTTATATCAAATTATGCAAAATTCGTTCTAACATTTTATTTGTTTATTGGTTTCGTGACACAAGGGGTGTGACACATATACTTTCATATTCTAGAAGTTCAATAAGCAGATAATAAATCAATAATTAACATCTTTATTTAGTTTCCTTCAAAATGTGCATCTATTTAGTACATAAAATAAACCAGGAAAGTTTGAAAACAAAAAAAATCAAAGGATGAAAGGATTTAATGTTTTTAGTTGATTGAATTTAGAATGGAGAAGGACATATACTGTCAATAAACTTATTGGAATGGAGTATTTCACGTAACGGGAACCGAATACACAATATAGCTTGACAAGATTATGTCACGTTTGAACGTTGTCAAATATTCTGATATTAATTCTTATGAAAATTTAAACCAATGAATTCTGGTTTCACCAATTGTCTTTCCTACATATTTTTCATGAATTACTTTAATAACATGGAACATAAGCTCGCTTTTAATTTGTTGATACGCTATATCTTCCGTAGAGATTATATATACTAAATACACATAATTTACATTTGATTATAAAATATTGTGTCGTATACTCATATATTTCGCATATTTTTTCCATCCGGATGTAATATATTCCCGCTGTGTTTATTGATGGCTTTAATTAATTACATTTTGTACATAATTACACAAGATACTACTTTTGTTTACACGATGTATTCGTAAATTGACAAGAAATCGCTTTGCGCAGTCTCAAAACTTTGGCGAACTTTCATTGGTCGACCTGTCCTGTCAGGAGCTGACGCGTCCAATGAACATCAAGTCTTCTTGAGTAAACAGGGATCTCGGAGAGTGTAACGCTCGGCAGAAATAAAAGGATGTTCAAATACAGGGGTGAATTTTTTCATCTGAGTGATATAAATGCATAAATCTTGATACATTTTAGAAAAAACGTTTTTCCCTTTGTTTGAAAATATGAGAAAATATTTCAGTTATCCTTACACGTTGAAAAATACAGGCCAATTTGCGTTGTCTAAACGAATGTCCCATCACAATCTGTTTGTTTTATTTTCCGTCCCATTGATTTTTGTCAGCTATTTTCCAAATGCACCAGTATATGGAGTATACATCTCACAACTTATTCGCTACTCAAGGGCTTGTAGTCGTTACAGTAACTTCTTTGATAGAGCCCAGTTGCTCACAAATAGACTACTTAAGCAAGGGTACGTTAGAAAAAACTTACTTAAGTCATCACTACAGAAGTTTTACGGTCGACATCACGATCTTGTGGATCGTTACGGGATATCTGTTTCCCAGATGACAACAGATCTTTCCCTCTACAACTAAAGTTTGTTTTTCATCTATCGGATTTGACTTTACTACCGGAGTTGACATGTTCCACACGGCGGGTGTCTTATCAGAAGCAGAGATGCTTACTCTACCGGTACACCTGATCTCACCCATGGTTTTTATTGGGTCCGTGTTGTTCATCTTTATGTGTGTATTCATTTATCTTTTTTTGTCCCGTACTCAAGTGGTGTCCTTGTTTCTTAGTGTTTCCGATGTTGCCTTTGTCCATGGGTTGTTCGTTCTTTTGACTGATGGTTCGGTTCTCACTTACTTTAGTACGAAAATGAGAGTCAATGTAAAATTAAAATTCATTTTAAAAATACATTTTCTGCGTAGAGAACAATGTAGAAAGAATTAATGAAAACTACGTTTAAGTTGTAAATCGAGTTAATATAAAATATCAAATGAAATGTCCCATATTTTAATTTTGAGATCTCTGCACCATGTATTTTTAAAGTTTGTCTTTCAAAAGAAAAATATTTGTATACATTTATGTATTCTCTCCATTTTTTTATGCAATGTGAATGGTAGGGGTTTTGGTTTTCCCTATCCCTTTTCAAGTGGTCCTACTTTAAATCCTGTGTAAAATAGAATCTTAATACATGTCCAATATTTTATGGTTGTTTAACCATATTGGTGTTATATATTCTCTCATACTCACTTTGAAGAAATGACAGTAAAGTTTACAAGCAATTTCACATATAAAATGCGGACTGGCTCATATAAGAAAAAGGAAAGGATATGGAGTGAATGTACATGTGACAAAAATGCACACGAAACATAAAAAACTCCAGTTTATCAAGGACAGGGCTTTTATTCCTGTCTACATTTTGATGTCGCCTGAGGGTCTTATATTCACCCCCTCAAGCGAGATCAAGAAGGCCCCTAGCGTGCACTTAAGCGGTATTTTTGACAAAAATTATATCAAGGTCACTCCCTTGCTCCCCATCCGCCATGGAGTGCCAACTTGGCCGATGCTCAGGGTTATCCAGCTGAAAGCACCAGGGTTACAAGAAGAGGATAAAAATGTTGAGCAACATCGATCGCAGCTAAAATGTATTCTTTAACCATTTTAATGACAACGAAAATTGTACGGTTATTTGACGTTACCTTAAGTATCATTAATATGCGCGCAACGTCAGGGCATTCCCCTATCCACCAACTGGGGACGCGCCAGGTAGCTCTGTAGCCGGAGACCTCAAAACCGATTCAGGCGCCTGGCTATGCAAACGGCATATACTCCTTAGTTTTTTACCAAAGTTTGCTATTATTAAGATTTTGCAAATCGCATAATAAAATCGGTTTTCGGGTCAGCACCGAAGTACTAGCTACTGGGTTGGTGAATACCAGTACCCTCTGAAACTAAAAATGCACAAGCAAAGGGATCGGCACCGTGGTAATAAATAACATAATACCGACGTTCAATTTCTGCGTATGGCCAATTCGACATTTTATGTCTCTACAGTGCTTACCAGATAAAAACTTTAAGCCGACAATAATTTGAAATTTGTGTAAAGTCTAAAAGAGAAAAAATAACTAGTAGAATCTAAATGAAAAGCAAAAAATGTTTATTGTCACTTGCCTATATATCTAGTGAAAGGTAGCCTTTAAGATTTTTGTATATTATTTACACTTATAAAATACGTTTATAACTAGTTTGGCTAGATGCTCATTAAAGTTAAATGATATTTTACCCTTTATAGTTACTCTGTTTGTGCCAATTACTCTGTATAAACTATTCCCAGTTTTTCGCCAGATTATGAACGTGATGCTCCCTGATTTCACTGGAAGTATACTCCACTGTTTTATTCTTCCACAACAGTTTATGTCATTCATGTGATCTATTATCATATATCCAGTTCCTTAAAAATCAAATGACATTGGATTTAAAGATCAGACAATAGCATTATTTTATGTATTCTCCCTGTCTTAGTTCCCGTAGGAAACAAATATAGAGATAGGATATATCTACTCAATAATTTAGGACACACCCATTCAGAGCAAGTAAACCCCAAGATAAAAACGTCGTATGATATACATCTTTTCTGGACGTAATGTTTTCTAATTGAATATTTGGGAAAGAAAGTCGCGAATTATGTCAATGAAAAAAATCTTTCCAACAAACTGTCTTTGAGATGTCCATACAGATCTTTTGAAAGATAAATTTAGCATAGTTATCCTTATTGATCTTTCGAAAGGTAAATTTATCATCCTTATCGGTTACACCCTTTATTTTATTTCAATTCATACTTTACGCACATGAATGTGTCTCTATTTTCGCAAATGGCCATTTAAAGTAGATAGACAGTAATATTCATATCCATGAGATTTTGTTAATTGAAGAACAATTGAAGAACAAATCATACTTGCCGAAAATTTGTAATAAAAAGTATGGGTCACCATGCTTGCTTTTTCTAGAATTGAGATCAAAGTTTGCTCATTTTTAGCCACTTTTCACCTAAATTTACATAAAATGCACGGGGAAAATATGGAAAGTCAATATTTAGCTTGATAGAAATGAACTTATTATCCATGAGAATTTGATGTATTTTTGTGAAAAGATAGTTTATGATGTAATGTATTGGTAACAATAAAAAATGCAAATATCACCTTGCTTTTAACGGAGATATTTCACAAAGTTTCCGGATGAAACATTATTTACAGGAAAGGGGAGTTAATTCGAGGCAAAGTAAACGAAATATGACGTTTCAAATCTGTCATTCAAGTATGACGTCACAAAGGAAAAACCATCAAATAACTGTTCCGGCCCGAAAATCAACCTATCCCGTATCTGACTCTTTCTTTTTCTAATGTGCAATGAATTGCGCAATGCAACAGTGTCTATCTACCTTAATTTAATGAGAAAATTTACAATGTGCAATATATTTTCGATTTCTAGAGCATATATGATAGAGAACTTATACATGCCTACTCTTCCGGAGCACCTGATGTCACTTAAGGTTTTCACACTATGAGTGAGCAATTCCTGAATGTTATCCTTATATTTTCGTGCCTTGTTGCTGTCTCACGTCCTCGTTTTGTATTTGTTTTTAAGGCAAAGTGTACGTAATTCAACGCCTCTAGCGGATTGCGGGAGTAATGACGAGCCTCGTTAGTAACGTCATGATTGAAAAATGGACGGCGTCGAAATGTTATCGAGATCAATGTTATCGTGATGGGTCTGTTGGCTTGAAATTTTCAATAGAAATGTGTAAATGGTCAGTCCAGATATTTTAGAAATTGTCCAGAGAGAATAATAAGACCGGTGAAAGATTTTGGAACTGTTAGTGCTGTTATATACTTTGAAATGTCAGGTTCATTACGGTGTTCATTGATTAATACAGTAGATAGACACGAGGGAGAATAACAGATATTTATAAAATAGTGCATAATTTTCAATAACCAGTTGTAATAAAAGTCCTTGCTAATTTTAGCCGACTTTGAATCCTTCTCATTTAAGGTTTAAAAAGGTTTGAGTGAATAAAAAA
>MJUU01056102.1:0-42718 GCA_002080025.1 Modiolus philippinarum
TTGACCCTATGGAAAAAAGGTGGTCTAGGGTGACACGTTTCACTACTGACTTGTAAGGGCAACTGCCTTTGAAAGGCAGAATGGGTTTTCATGATCTTTACATTGTGTAAAGTACCAAATATGTAGATGTACATGAAGAAAAATCTTTACTTTCCAAAAGCAATTAAGGGAGATAATTGAACTTTTGTTTGCTTTAATTAAATATTACATACGACAACATCTCCTTCTTAACCCCTTTTGATGAAACTTAAGATGATTGACGTGCACAATATGTAGATGTGCATGAATATTTTTTTTTACATTCAAATAACATGGAAGGGTGATACCGTAAAAAGACATGTATAATTTGCACATTTTTATCCTAAAAAGGGATTTAGGGGTTTAGGGGTGCGGATTATACAACCCTAGGCAAAAAATAAAATATTTTTTGTTTCCCCTCCCACGACCGCTACCCAAAAATTTTTAATGTTGGCCCTATATGACTTGAGGATTTAGCCAAGTTTTCCACACATGGATATGACTGTCAGCACCAAACCTGTTCAGATTTTTCATGGGACTTGAACTTCCTGATTGATGAAACGATGTTATTTTTCTTCAAATTTTGTCGTGTTTGAGCCTTTTTATCATTAAATACTTTCAGAAAAGGCTACAGATATATTAAATAAAGACTTGTGAAATTGATAAACTATGAAAATACCGATTTAAAGGAACAAAATAACTACGATCATACCGATCTCCAAGTAGACTTTGTTGGTTACTAGTAATTTTCCAAGGTACTAAAGGTTTTTCCCTGGATTTTAAGGTCCGATCTGATCAAAAACATGGCCGCCAGCATGGAAAAATAAAGGGCTACGCCGAGCGCAGCATGTCGACAACTGAAGTTTGAACAAGTGTAATTTTAAAGTAAGTATGGCGTACTAAAGAGCTTGACACAATGATTAGATGGACACAATAAGTAGATTGACCCAGTAATTAGCTGGAAAAAAACTAGGGAAAATAAAAATTAGCCCTTATGACTCCTTATGATTCCTGTTTGACCCCTTATAGCTCGAAAACAGTAAGAGCTACACCAAATCCATTGACAAACTACTGAAAGCTTATATCAAGAAAAATCCATAGAAAAAAATCCCATCGAAATCCGAAGAAAAATAAAAATTTAGGTAATCTACAAATTTGCACTTTTGGCCCCTTTGAACCCTGATATCTCGGAAACGGTAGGAGCTACGCCAAATCCGTTGACATACTACAGAAAACTTATATCAAGAGGAATCCAAAGGAAAAAATCCCATCGAAATCTGGTGAAAAATAAAAATTTCAGGCAATCTGTAAATTTACGATTTTGGCCCCTTCGGCCCCTCATAGCTCGGAAACAGTAAGAGCTACACCAAATCTATTGGCATATTACTGACAGCTTACATCAAGAGGAATCCAAAGAAAAAAATCCTATCGAAATCCGATGAAAAATAAAAAATTAAAGTTATCTAAATTTACGATTTTGGCCCCCTTCGGTCCCTCGTAGCTCTGAAACGATAAGAGCTACGCTAAATCCATTGACATACTACTGAAAGCTTATATCAAGAGGAATCCAAAGAAAAAAATCCCATCGAAATCTGATGAAAAATTAAAGTTTTAGGTAATCTGCAAATTTGCAATTTTGGCCCCGTTCGGCCCCTCATAGCTCGGAAAGGAAACAATTTAACATAAAACTAATAATTGAGCGCTACACTAATTTTTCATAGGGAATTCATTGCAAAAAATCTGCATAAAAATCGGATTAAAAATTAAAAAAAAAAAAATTGG
The DNA here is from genome assembly GCA_002080025.1 of Modiolus philippinarum. Lineage (NCBI taxonomy): Eukaryota > Metazoa > Mollusca > Bivalvia > Mytilida > Modiolidae > Modiolus > Modiolus philippinarum. The sequence continues at coordinate 1,801 of MJUU01056102.1, forward strand.
GGGATTCCCCCTGTTAGGGCCCATTTATCTCATGAAGGGTACATGCAATGTGAATCCGTTTACATACTACTGATTGGAAATTTAATAAGGAGCACACTGAAAGAAACCCTATAAAAATCTGATAGATAATAAATATTCTACAACCTAATATATGAGAACACCCATTTTGGCCCTTTTTCAAAAGCGGGAGGGGCTACAATACCCAAAAGCAATCCCAGCCTTCCCTTTGTGCCAAAAAAAAATAGTGTTGAAATTTCATAAAGATTGGTCAACCACAACTTAAGCACGGAAACGAAGTGTTCAGAGACGATGACGCCGCCGACGACACCGCCGACGACGACGCCGCCAGTATCATACCATTATACGACCTCAAAAATTTTTTTGCGGTCGTATAAAAACCGAGACACACACACACAAAGATGAACAACACGGACCCAATAAAAACCATGGGTGAGATCAGGTGCACAGGTAGAGTTAACATCTCCTACATCTTATAAGACAACCGCCGTGTTGAACATGTCAAATCCGGTAGAGGAAACAACAATTAAGCTTTAAAGGGAAAGATCTGTTGTCATGTGGGAAACAGATATCCCATAGCGATCCACAAGATGGTGATGTCGACCGTAAAACTTCTGGAGGGATGACTTCAAGTTTTGGGTAACACACTCTTGTTGAAGTAGCCTATTTGTGAGCAACCGGGCTCTATCAAGGAAGTCACTGTATCGAACACAGGCTCTTGAATAGCGAATGAGCTGGGAGATGTAAACTCCATATGCCGGCGCTGTTGGGATGTTGCTACAAAGAAAAGGGAAGTTTTCTATTGGAAAGGTGAAGTCATCGCGTTTGTCATACAGTTTAGTTTGAAGTCGCCATCTGTTGTCAATTTCAAGGTGAAGGTCAAGGAAAAAGGCTTGCCTTAGACTCATTGTGATAATCATGCTTCATAATTAAAATGGTCTCTTTTAATTATTATTTACGCATGTTAAATTAAACTGTTGTTGAAGAAGTTACGTTTCTCACTCTACAAGTTATTTGTCTTTCATACATACATTTGAACAAACAGTTCATATTGAAAATGCACTCTTAACACGAGGATGGACTTTGATAATAACTACATGTATATGTATTTTTTTTTGTAATTCTTTATTTTTGTAACTGAAAACATCATGAACATATAAATAGAACACTAAAATATTGACAGTTCATATATCCAAATAAATGTATACATTACAGACAGACAGCAAACAAATATTCTGTATGGATATTACAGTTATGCAATTTAATATATAAATTAGCTTTCTTTAACTTTGTTTTTGAGTTCATCCACTGAAAAAACCTTCCAAGGGCAACCATTTTTTATAAATAAAATTTCTTTGTGCAGAGGTTAGGAACAGGCTAGATTTCTTTTCAATATACATATAATATTTCAAAAATTTTATTCCACCTTTTGTGCATGGTAAATTATTTTTTGATCTACATATGTATAGATAATATTTTAAAATCAAAATAATATTCTGTATTGTACAGTCTTGCTCCCTGTCAGCCCCAATACCAAGAAGTACATTTGTGGCATTTGTGTTCAATGCCACATTGTGTTCTTGAAGAAAACTAACAATTGATAGCCAAAAATTTTTTGTATATCTGCATTCCCAGAAAACATGTTTCAAGGTTTCTGGTGTCTCAAAGCAGAAGGTACACAATTCTGTTTCCTTCAACTCATATTTGTACAACTTAATATTTGTTATAAGTATCCTGTGAAGCAATTTAAATTGGAAATTTTGTAACTGTGTATTTCTTGTTATTACAAAAGGTAACATATAAATTTCATCCCAATTTTCTATCTCATTTATATCTAATTCATTTATCCACTTTTCCTGAGCTTTAATAGAGATTTCTTTAATATGCTCGGTGTAAAGCTTATAAAAGTACTTATTATTTTTAGAACTGTCTTTTAATTTTTTCACTAACATATTTTCATGCGCATATGCAGAAAATAAATTCACAGTAACTTCGGTATTTAGTTTTTTGTTACCACTGGGTCGATGCCACTGCTGGTGGACTGTAAGTCCCCGAGGGTATTCACCAGCCCAGTAGTCAGTACTTCGGTGCTGACCCGAAAGCCGATTATTTTTGGAACCTTACAATATCTAAATTTTTGTAAATCTTGTTGAAAACTAAGGAGCATCTCCCTCATGCAAAGCTCTGTCCTTAGCTGATTTTTGGTTTTACATTTAGATCATATTGGTTATTTGTTCTCTATCAGTTTTTAAACATCTTTGAGTTTATGGTCTTCCAAACGTTTAGATTTTATCTGCACTGAAGAGACATAAGTTGTCGAAATGCGCATATGCAGAAAATAAATTCACAGTAACTTCGGTATTTAGTTATTCAACCACATTTAATTTGTCATTCCCAATCACAAGTTTCTTCCAGTCTGCTGGGATTGCACTGAGGATGCTATAAAATTCAATAAAGTTTGTTGAAAGATCTTGATCAAATTTATTGATAAATTCTGTATATGTGTAAAAAGTCTTATTTTCTGAAAATAAGTCATTTATAAAAATATGTCTCTATTTATGTATTTTATATTAATAGTCATCTCTTCTTTAATCTTTATATCCTGATTCAGCCACAATGGTTGTGATAAAATATCTTTTGGATCCTCATATGCAACCCCAGTATCAGATTCTAGTAGTTTTGAGTAATTAATAAAAATATCTCTCCAAGACAAATTCAATTTTCTTGATATCTTTTCAATTCCTTCTTTTTTCAACATTAAAACTTTATCACCCCCGTATTTTTCTTAAGAACTCAATAAAAGTGTTTTCCATGGAGAATGGTTTAACGGGTCAAGGAGCTTATGAAGCCATGATAATTTTAATGAATAACAAAATGACTGAATATGTGGCACTTTCAAACCTCCATTTCTAAGTCATTTATCATTACATTTCTTTTAATCTTATCAGGTTTATTATTCCATATAAACTAGAAAAGTATGAGTTGTATTTCTTGAAATATTGAGGCTGGTGGGTTAGGCAAGACTGTCAAACACTGGACTAATAGTGGCAAAGCTAAGGTTTTTATTACTGTAACCTTACCAATATAGGTTAAATCTCTGTAAGACCATATGTTTAATACAGACCTTAGCTTCTTTATTTTTTCAAAAAGAATTGCGCAATGTCTTATAATTTTCAAACAAATTAAAATTAATTCCCAACAACTTGAATTTTCCAGATTCATTCCATGACAATTTTATATTTGGCAAAATATGATCCTTTGATCCAGTTTTTGAACCTATCCATATTGCCTCAGTTTTATCAAGGTTCACTCTTAGTCCGGCACATTCAGAGAAGCGTTCAAAAATATATAATGATTGTTCAAGAGATTTTGGATCATCATCTAACGTCAGTGAAGAGTCATCTGGATTTTCGGAGCCATCAATTTTTAAACCCCCTATATTCTGATCATTTTTAAGAGCTGCACTTAGTAACTCCAAGACTAATATAAATAAGTAAGGAGATAAAGGGTCCCCTTGTCTCACCCCTCTCTCCAAAGAGAAGAAGGGTGACAAGTGGCCATTATTGGTGACTGTACTAGAAATATCACAGTAAAGTGCCTGTATCCATGCTTTCAGTGATGGCCAAAATCCATAAAATTCAAGACTTTTTTCAATAAAAGACCATTCAATCATATCAAAAGCTTTCTCAAAATCAATTAACACTAGAAGACCTGGGATATTTTCCTCCTCAGATTTTTCGATAAGATCCATAATAATTCTAATACATTCACCTATATATCTTCCCTTTAAAAAACCTTTCTGAGTTTGACTTATAATATTTTGTAATATAGGTTAAAGTCTATTTGCTATACAAGTAGATGCTTACTTTACGTCAACTCCAAGGAGTGTGATAGGTCGCCAGTTTTTCATTAAACATTTATCTTTACCTTCCTTGGGTAGGCATACTATCATTCCTTGACGCTGACTTATTGAAACTTTACCCTTTTCCAAACTTTCATTTAAACTATTCAATAAAAAACATTTGATGTCATTCCAAAAAAATTTATAAAATTCTGCTGTTAAGCCATCTATACCAGGGGACCTGAAATTTTTCATATTTTTTAAAGCATTATGACATTCCTGTAAGGTAATTTTCCCTTCACAGGAGCACACTTCCTCTTCTGAAGGTTTTGTTATGAATGAATTATCATTATTTAAAAACAGAGTTTCATGTACATTTTCTAATTTTGGGAATTTGAACTAGTATATAATGTTTGATAAAATTTTCTTTGTTCTGTCAAAATTTCTTGAGAATCGGTTACATTTCGCTCATTATCTACCACTAGTTTTGAAATTATTTTTTCCACATAATGTTTCTTCTCTAAATTACAAAAGTATCTAGAGCTTCTTTCACCCTCTGCTTGCCATTTAGCCTTAGTTAATTTTTCAAATATTTCTTTTTCTAACTTATTCTTTTCTTTTTTTAACCAAGAACTATATGATATTGTCACTCCCCGCATTTTCATTTTAATAGTCTCCCATAATAGATGGCTGTCAACAGAAAATTCCTTCTCTAAATTGTCTGAGTCTATAGTTGCGTCTAACTCATATTCTGAAACCGTATTTTTTATAACTTCTTTGATTTTATTAACAAAGTCAAAGTCATGTAACAAGCTATTATTAAATTTCCAAGTACCTGTTCTTCTAGCTTGATCTATGAATTTAATTTTAAGACTGATAGGTGAATAGTCAGACCTACAACTGACTCCAATGTCTGATGCCACAACAAATGACTCAATGTCAGATGTGATCATGAAATAATCTAATCTCCCCTGTTTTCTATTAGGTCGCCTCCAGGTATAACGTTTTGTATTTGGATGATTTAATCTCCAAATATCAACCAAATCAAGATTTTCTTTCATCTCAGCAAGTTTTGAATATGCTTTAGGGTTATTTTTTTAGACATAATTTACAGTATCTGTATCATAATCTTGGACAACATTCCAATCACCAACTTATATTACAGATGTATTGCCTAAAAGAGTAACTTGATCCTCCAATTTCTGAAAGAAGTCTGGCTTGTCCTCATTTGGACCATACAGGGCACCTAAAGTTAACCTATAGTCTTGTATAGTTATATCTAATATTATATAATCGCCCTGTACATCTATAATTTCTTGATTTATCTTAAATTCAAAAGAATTTTTAAATAAGATTGCTACTCCTCTGCTTCTGCCGGAATAAGAGCTGAACCTTGCTTCATATCCCCATTCATGTAACCATTTTTTTTTCATTTTCAACCGAACAGTGCGTTTCTACCAATATAATTATGTCATACATTTCTTTACATTTTGTAAATATATCATAGCGTTTAGTCTGATCTGCCAAACCCCTGCAGTTAACTGAACCAATTGTTATTTCTGACATATATTTAAAGGTACATGTATTCTATATATATGGCAATGCCATGTAACATAATTATAAGACTTATATTTACCTGCGATATTTTCAGTGCATGAACTCAAACAAAGTAAAACATTTTCTTTTAAGACTTCTACTTTTATAAAAATATAATGTATATATGATGTATATAATGTTCAAGTTACATTTATGTATAACAAAATGCCTCCCCCACATTGCATATGCATACATCGATATTAGTTTGTGAAAAAGACTTAAATAATTTGTATGCAACAAAAGAAAAACAAACACAAAAGATTGGAGGTTCATTATTGGCTATTAAAAAGGTTTTAAAGGTTAGTTTATTGTGCCAGCTATGTTAATGTGGTCATATATGACTAAAGTTTTCTTAACAAAAATATCAAAACTATCGTGCTAAAGTACAAAATCAAGTTCAAAATTTACTACTTAACTATCATAAACCATATATCACTGCGTCATTAAAAGCTTTACTAAAGGTCAAGGTTAAGGTCACTGACCTTTCATTAAATTGAAGGATGTTCATCAAATTTCAATATCATCATACCAACAGTGATTAAAAAACTAGAGATTGTGCATGTAAGACACAGATGCCCCGCCAATAAGTTTATCGCAAAAGATAACCTAAGTCAATTGGGCATAAAATAAATCCTCTGTCAAAAAAATTGTGATGGAATGTTGTGTGTAGTTGCTTAGAAGTGGACCTAAACCTAAAAATTTAACAAAGTCATTCAAGCATAAAATGTAGGTCATGGATACCTAATGCTTGGTGAAGCAGGAAGTTCTCATATTACAGTGAAATATCATAATGCTACAATACTTAGTTATTGAGGAACAGCCTTAAATGCAAAAGTTAACCAAAGTCACTGAAGCGTAAAATGTAGGTCAAAGTCACCCAATTGTGAAATACTTGGGCAGCACTCATCAAGGCGATTAATCCGATGAAACATCATTGTCTTATAATGTTTAGTTGTTGAGAAATTGGCCTTAACGCAAAACCCAAACAAAGTCACTGAAGCGTAAAATGTAGGTCGAAGCCACCTATTTGTCAATGATTTGTGTAGCACTCATCAAGACAATTAATTTGATGAAACATCATTGTCTTATAATGTGTAGTTGTTGAGAAAATGACCTTAAAGCAAAACTTAACCAAAGTCACTGAAGCGCAAAATATAGGTCAAAGCCACCTAATTATCAGTGATTTGTGTAGTACTCATCAAGACAATTAATTTGATGAAACATCATTGTCTTATAATGTGTAGTTGTTGAGAAATGGACCTCAACGCAAAACTCAACCAAAGTCACTGAAGCGCAAAATGCAGGTCAAAGTCACCCAATTGTCAATGATTCGTGTTGTACTCATCAAGACAATTAATTTGATGAAACACAATTGTCTTATAATGTGTAGCAGTTGAGAAATAGAACTTAACGCAAAACTCAACCAAAGTCACTGAAGCGTAAAATGTAGGTCAAAGCCACCCAACTGTCAATGACCTGGGTAGCACTCGTCAAGGCAATAAATTTGATGAAACACAATTGTCTCATAATGCGTAGTTGTCGAGAAATGGACTTACATGTAAAACTTAATTACAGTCACTCAACCATGAAATGTAGGTCAAAGAGTCAAACTGCCTAGTGAACTGTGTAGTACTATCAAAGATCTACCTACTGGCCTAATATAATAGTTCTATACCTTACAGTTTCCGACAAATGTACCTCAACGCAAGACTTAACTGGACGTTTGGACAATGGTAACACTATATGCCCCTTCCGCATTCATGGGCGGAGCATAACAAAAACAAGATTCTGCAAAAGTCACTAAAGCATAGTATAAGAGTCACTCTCCCATGAGTAAGCCACCAATAATCGAGGTGGTTTATTTGCCAAAATATCTTTGCAACATATTATAATAATCCATAAGGGGTGGAAGCTAAATACCAAGGTTACTTTGATTTGTTCAAGCCTAAGATATATTTTAAGGCTTATGTAATGGAAATCATTATGGTTGATGGTTGACTTATCTTGGGGGAAAAAAAAGAAAAAAAAACTACACAGACGGATATGTATATGTAAATAAAGACTAATGTGTGTGCTGTGTACAGAAAAAAAAAAAAAAAAAAAAAAAAAAAAACACGGACAGACAATAAGCCCTTCATACAGACAAACCGACATATGTCTATATGCCATTTACTGCTGTTGTGTTAAAATGCACAGACATATGCCCTTCATACAGACGGACAGACATAAGCCCTTCAAACAGATTGACAGAAATATGCCCTTCACAGCTTTTAAGTTAAAACGAACAGATATATACCCTTCATACAGATGGACAGACATACGTCCTTCATACAGACGGACAGACATATGCCCATATACCCTTCACAACGGATGGACATATGCTCTTCATATAGACGGACAGACATAAGCCCTTCATACAGACGGACAGACATATGCCCATATGCCCTTCACATCTTTTAAGTTATATAGTTGCCAATAAACCAAAAACTATATATGTATGAACACAAAATTTGAATAACAAATGTTTATACTGCTTGTTTTCACACTGAACAAAAAGCTGATGTATATTTGCTTCAATCTCCATGGTAACGCAGCATAAATCAATAAAACACTCTTGACGGAATGAACAAACAAAGTCATTACAAGCTTAATGGAATGACACTTCGCCTGTTTATGTATCAACGTTAATAAAACCAATTTTAAACAAAAAATTGTATGAACACAAAATTTGAATAACAAATGTTTATACTGCTTGTTTTCATACTGAACAAAAAGCTGATGTATATTTGCTTCAATCTCCATGGTAACACAGCATAAATCAATAAAACACTCTTGACGGAATGAACAAACAAAGTCATTACAAGCTTAATGGAATGACATTTCGCCTGTTTATGTATCAACGTAAATACAACCAATTTCAAACAAAAGTTTTTTGCCATGACAATTAACAATTCAATCAGTTGCTATAAGCAGTTATCACAACATCTCTTCAAATGAAGCCATTAAATCACTTTGAGCATTTTTGTCAATTCTGTTAGCCATCTGAAAAGAAATACAGAATTACATGAGATGCTATGAAATGTTCAGAGTTCTATATGATCAATTTGAAGTTTAATGCAAATTTAAGTGTTGTGTAAAGGAATAAGTTTAAAAAGTATCATGATGGCAATATTAAGTTGCATACCAAATATCAAACATTCAGTACATGTATCAGAATGAGAGCCAATAATCTAGCAAACTCCTACAAAAACTACAAGAACTTTGGGCAAAGCTCACTTATATATATCCCCTGCTTCTCCAATTAATTCTAGAAGTAAAAACATCAACAACAAAGAAAAACAAATTAAAATCAAATTTTAAAACAAGCTGGTGCACAATGGCAATATGCACTGAACATTCTTTGTGGTCTAAGAATTAATTTTTTCCCTATTTTGTGTCCAGCTAATTACTGTGTCAATCTCCTTATTGAGTCCATCCAAGTCTGGAAACCTGTTACTTCATGAAACCTTTAAACAGTCAATTGACAATAACTGTGGCAAAAATTCTCTTTACTCTGTAAATAATTTAGGTAAAGTAAGTGAGAACCGAACCGTCAATCAAAGAATGAACAATCCATGGACAAAGGCAACATCGGAAACACTAAGAAACAAGGACACCAATTGAGAACGGAACAAAAAAGAAAAAAAGAAGACACACATACAGATGAACAACACAGATCCAATAAAACCATGGGTGAGATCAGGTGTACCGGTAGACTAAGCATCTCCTGCTTCTTATATTACACCCGCCGTGTTGAACATGTCAACTCCGGTAGCAAAGTCAAATCCGATAGAGTAAAAACAAACTTTAGTTGTAGAGGTAAAGATCTGTTGTCATCTGGGAAACAGATATCCCGTAACGATCGACGAGATCGTGATGTCGGCCGTAAAACTTCTGTAGTGATGACTTCTAGTTTTTTGTAACGTACCCTTGCTTAAGTAGTCTGTTTGTAAGCAACTGGGCTCTATCAAGGAAGTCACTGTATCGACCACAAGCCTTTGAATAGCGAATGACTTGTGAGATGTAAACTCCATATGCTGGTGCTTTTGGAATGTTGCCACAAAGAAAAGGGAAGTTTACTATTGGAAAAGTGAAATCATCGCGCTTGTCATACAACCTAGTTTGTAATGTACCTCTGTTGTTAATTTCAAGATGATGGTCAAGGAACGAGGCCGATGTGGAAGTATCTGTAGTATCCTTAATTTCATGCTCTTTTGGGAAAATGAGATGAAGAAAATCACCAAAGTGAGGATTGTTTAGTGATTAAATATCATCTATATAACGGAAGGTGAAATTAAAGGACTGGGCCAGTTTTTTGTCTTTATTTTGAAGAAGCCCTTTAATGAATTCTGCCTCGTAAGAATAGAGAAACAGATCGGCTAAAAGAGGTGCACAGTTCGTGCCTATTGGAATTCCGATTGTCTGTTGAAAAACAAATCCTCCAAACTGGACAATATTGTCAACCAGAAACTACCATTTTAATCACTTCTTCCTCCGTGTATTTTTTCTGTGATTCTGAGTCGTATTTCACAAAGTATGCTTGTTCTCTGCCTATGACAATGTACTTATATCTTCGTTCGCCGTTCTTACGGGAGAAACATCTATGGATTAAATCCACATTCCATATATCAAGTCAATAGCTTTGGCAGTGTACATAAAAACCATGGATGACATGTATATGACTTCTAAAACAAGATGTGTTTGTGAAATACTAGACATACACATGCCCCCAGCAGCACCTTTATTCCAAGGGCAAGTTCTGACACCTGTGAAGTTGACCTTCGACCTGGTCTTTTTTTTGGGGGGGGATATTTAAGGTCCATGATCAGGGGCATAAACTGACAAATCCGACAAATAATTGTAAGTATTTTCCCCATTTGTCAGCCTTTGGGCCTCCTGTTTCTCAAAACAGTAACCTCAACTCCGTAAACGTATTCCGGCTATGCAGTTTTAATAGAACTAGAGTAAACAAAACCCATATCAATACAATAAATAATAAAGATTCTACAGCCAAATACAAGAAAGCATTCCATTTTGGTTCCCCTTTTCTGATAGAACTTCTTGTTTATCAAATATGGTTTTAATTGTTTTATGTGTCTGCTTAAACATGCTGAAAGAATATTGCAGAAAAAACTGTGTCATAATCTAACAAAAAAAAATCAAAAATCATTTTTCCCCATTTGGCCCCCATTGGGCCTCTTGTTTCTCAAAAACAGTAAATGTTACCTCAAATCCATTGACAAGCTATAGCTGCACAATTTCATTAGCCATAAAATAAGCCAATCCCATCTCAATATGATAAATAATAAAATTTCTACGGGCAAATTTGGGCACCTTATTTGACCTCTGTGACCTTGCTCTCTGACCTGACATTTTTTTGCCTATTTATGTTCCTCTTTATTAGACCATTACACTTGCCAAATATGAAGAGTCTATCTTACACGGTTCCAAAGTTATGGCATAGGTTAAAATTTTAGATGCACAGATACAAACACACACCCACACATAGACAGTACAGAAACATAATTCCCCCGATCCTAAATCTGGGAGAATAAACATGGACACAACATTAGAAACTCTTACTCAATCTTTAATCAAAGTAGTTAACATACAAAAATACTAAAATTTTCACAGTATCTAAAGCCTTTCTTCCAGCAAGATGGGAGCAGTCGGAAACGAAAGTTAATCCCCTCGCCTGTAGCAATTAAATTTCCAAATTCAGTTAAAATTTCAAAATATTCTCAAAAGTAGCATTCCTCTCCAAGACGCATCAACTGACCAAAGATGATTAATGTGCCACATGCAGTTTCTCAGATATGAACCTTACCGCAAACTTAAACCTTAGTCAGCAAAGCGTGAAATGTAGGTCAGAGTCACTCAATTATCATCTGAAGCAGCATCACTCTCCAAGATGCATCCACTGATCAAAGATGATTGATATACTACATGAGTTTCTCAGATATGAACCTTAACACAAACTTTAACCAGAGTCATTGAAGAGTGAATTGTAGGTCATGGTCACTCAATCCTCATCTATAGCAGCATCACTCTCCAAGATGCATCCACTGACCAAAGATGATTGATGTCCCACATGTGGTTTCCCAGATATAAACCTTAACACAAACTTTAACCGAGGTCACTGAAGTGTAAAATGTAGGTCAGAGTCACCCAATTATCATCTGAAGCAGCATCACTCTCCAAGACGCATCCACTGACCAAAGATGATTGATGTGCAACATGTTGTTTCTAAGATATGAACCTTAACGCAAACTTTAACCTGAGTCATTGAAGCGGCAAGTTGTAGGTCAGATTGACCAAATACTCATCTGAAGCAGCATCACTCTCCAAGACGCATCCACTAACCAAAGATGATTGATGTGCTACATGTAGTTTCTAAGATATGAACCTTAACACAAACTTTAACCGGAGTCATTGAAGCGTAAAATGAAGGTCAGAGTGACCCAATAATCATCTGAAGCAGCATCACTCTCCAAGACGCATCCACTGACCAAAGATGATTGATGTGCAACATGTTGTTTCTAAGATATGAACCTTAACGCAAACTTTAACCTGAGTCATTGAAGCGTAAAATGTAGGTCAGAATGACCCAATTATCATCTGAAGCAGCATTACTCTCCAAGATGCATCCACTGACCAAAAATGATCGATGTGCTACATGTAGTTTCGCAGATATGAAAATTAACGCAAACTTTAACCTGAGGTGGGACGAACGGACGGATGGACGGGCAAGATGCTATATCCCCTTCCCAACTCAATTGGGTGAGGGGATAAAAAGGTGTTTGCTACAAGATTGACAAAAGGGTAAAACTAAATTCTTATTTCCAAACTTTGTTGCAGGGGCCTTGAAATAGCCAAGATATTTGTGTAACAATTTTGATATGATTAAGGAGTTTCAAGTCATGTCAACAAAAAACTAGAGGCTCAGAGACTGAGCCTGTATCGCTCACCTGACAAAATACTTCTCTGCCATGCATGACCAAAAATGATCGTTTTTTACCAATGGAGGTCTAATGTTTAGCTATATTCTCTATTAGCACTTGTGTTTTTTTGTCCTATTGAAATGAGTAAACTTTGCAAAGGACCTTCTACTCATCATTCAAATACAATTTGCTTCAACAGTTTCAGAGAAGATGATGAAAATGTGATTTTCCCTATAAAGTCCAATGTAAAGTAAAATGTACATTCTGTGCAGGCCGCCATGTTTTTTGTCAAATAGGAACAAAATGAGCAATCTTTGTAAAGGACCTTTACAATTGCCCGTGGTAGAGATGTATTCTCTTAATTTTTCTTAGATATGGTGTACTTGTACATGAATTAAATTCAAAAACATTTGTTTAAATGCTTAATCCTCTCTTAGGTTAGATACATGCACTACCAAACAGATCTACATATGATTGTGACCCATATCACAATGCTTAATAATTTCAAGATGGTGTTGAAATGTTGGCATCAATGAATGCAATATATTGGAACCAGGAACCAATGACAGAATGAAAACACACTATACTTTAAATATGAGTTGTAAAATAAATCACACACAAAAAAAACAAGAAAAAAACCAAGAAAAAAATACAACCCAAAAAAAAATTTAGGCCATTCAAAATTCTGTAATATTAAATTATTGACCGGGGCAAGACCTTTTCTGTTAATGTGTTTTGGGCATTTTCAGCGGGTTGTTAAATATTCTTGGTAAAAAATCTATACTTTCTTATAACTGTTTTTGGACCATTTGTTGTTTTCTGTTGTTAATATTTTGTAACAAGGAAAGCTTTAAATCATAAAAAATTGTGGCTGTTATCATGGATATAAATTTGTGACATAACTATAATTTTGGGGAAATTGTTAGCCTATTTATAATAGACCAATTTCCTATTTCCGTTTATGAATTAATTGTGCTGGTTGTCCTGTAGTTAATTGGAGCAAATTACATCAATGAACATTATGACGTTGAAAAATCTATTGTGACATCAAAATTTCACTGACTGGAAGCTCTCCCCCTTTTCACATTTTTTTGTAGGATATTCATTGTTTATTTACAAAATCGTAAGAATATTTATCTACAAAATCGTCTGTCTCCCTCCCTCCATCTTGAAAATCAAATGGATTTCCCCTAAATAGAGATTTCGTTTAGTTGGTGCCGAAAAACTGTTTTTCAAGTGTCGGTGATATTCCGGTCTACTATTCATGTCCATATCCACATTGGTGGAGGTCTTTAGAATCTACATCGGTAGTGCGCTTTATTGTCCGTGCGTCTTTTTACAACAGAATACCACAGGACACCATTGAATACCACAGAACGCCAACAACCAAATTAACGATGAAAAGGAAAAATAAAAGTATTTCACCGTAGATTTTATATTTTAAAAGCATTTTAATTTCATATATAAACAAGCTGTGGACTAAAGTAACCAATTAAACCGGACCCGGGAAACTGGAACTAACTAGATAACATGCGAATAAAACTGATATGTTTTTTTTATATCATTTATTATCATTATTTTTTCATAAATTAATATGGGTTTGGTATTATCCTCGTTTGTCGAACTGTTATATTCTACTTAAGCTTGTCCTATATCCTGACTCCAGAGAACGTAATGACATACTCTCCCAATGTGTATAGATATACATATTTTTTTCTATTGTGTATGTGTATGTACGTGTGTGTGTTTCGTTATTATTCTATTTTATTTTATTTAAAAAAAAATTCATCCTAATGACAAAATATTTTTTTTTTAAATTACTTGTATTTCTCGAAAAAAAATAATAATGGTTGCACTTGTATTTATTTAATATAATACATACGCATAAACAATGAAATATATAAATAAAAAGTTTTAAAAATATTTATAAAAATAATGAAAATATTGAAAATTATTAGATAATGTAAATTATTTTATGAAAATGTAAATGCATTTGATTGTGTAAATAATTCTGTATATTGCATAGTGTGAAAAATATAGATTTTATATAAGGTAAACTCCTTATCATTTCTCACCAATAGGAGCCATTGAAATAACATTGTTCAAAGGGAAATTTTATAAAATTATGAGAATATTTGATGTACAATATGACGTTCACTGATTTTTTTAAAAAGTATCTGTTTTAATTCCATTAAATATAGATGCATATTATTAGAATAAACAATATTGTTGTTCTTCATCTTCATCAAATATTAATTAGTAAGAGACAGAAATTTATAGTATGTGTTTATTTCCGAGAATAATACTCAAATTCAGTTCTACTATATAAAAATTTTAAATTCTATTCAAAGATAAATTTTCCTTCCATATTTAAGCAGATCTACTAAGAATTTAGGTGTTCTGTGGTAATTTTATGGTGTTCTGTGGTATTCTGTGGTGTTCTATGGTAAAAAGACGCACCCCTTTATTGTTGACCCCGAAACGAGAAATATCAAATAGCTCTTTTTATTTCAAAAAGTGCATAGGCAAGCGCTCAACACAACTACTTAATTCTTATATCTATCGAAAGGTTGAAACATAAAGTCTTCAAAAAGTACTGCAAGAACAATGGGATTTCCCAATTGTCTATATGCACAAGACATAAGTGTGTCGTCAAACGCAGTTTAGCGATTTTTCAAGGAAAATTAGGGAAATAAACAGTTTTATGTATCTAAGGTAATTTTCTTGCAGCACTTTTTGAAATATACCGTTTTCACAGAATCTTTTGGTGTATTCACTTTAATGTTCAATGGGGCGCTTACCCCTGCACTTTTGCGATGAAGGTGTACCAAACGAATCTTTCAATACTGAGTCAAGTGATCACTTTCGCTTTCACTTTGTTCAGTTGGAGTGCTAAATT
This sequence comes from Modiolus philippinarum, assembly GCA_002080025.1. Lineage (NCBI taxonomy): Eukaryota > Metazoa > Mollusca > Bivalvia > Mytilida > Modiolidae > Modiolus > Modiolus philippinarum. The sequence continues at coordinate 17,135 of MJUU01056102.1, forward strand.
CAAACCTTCAGCACCCATTCTTTATAATAAACTTAATACATTTATTGTTCTTTACTTAAATAATGAAAATAAAGGAAATAAGTACTGTATATTTTATCCCATGGAAATAACAATAATTTAACCATTTTGCCTTAACTGCGCTGCGTACTATTATCTAAATTTATGTTAATTCTAAAACCGAAGGATTAACTCCCGCCATCGTAGTTTTGTCCTTAGCTATATTTGATATTACTTATTATTCGGATTTCGTTTGATTTATGCATTTTAAACATTTTTTGAAGTTGTGGGTTTCCTTTGTTTGGGTTCTGGTGCTGCTGGTGGGGGTGGATTTCCTTGATGGCCATACGGCTCGTTGAAGCTGTTGGGGTTGACATGTGTGTTGTGGTCTCATGTTTATTTACTCCATACCCTTTCGTAAAATCTTTAGTACATCAGTCCTGTAAAGTTGGATTAAATTTGCTACAGCGGTTTCAGGGGAGAAGATGATAATGTGAATTTTCCATATTGTAAAATTTTAAACTATGTTCCTTGCTGGTAGCCATGTTTTTCATCTGATCAGAACGGCATTAGCAATCTTTGTAAAGAACCTTTAGTACATCATTCCTGTAAAGTTTGGTTGAATTTGCTTTAGATGCTTTTAAGGAGAAGATGAAAATGTGATTTTCCCATAGGGTCCAATGTTAAACTTTGTTCCATGCTGGCAGCCATGTTTTTCATCAGATCAGAACGAAATGAGCAATCTTTGTAAAGGACCTTCCATTCATCATTCCTGTAAAGTTTGGTTGAATTTGCTTCAGCTGTTTCAGAGGAGAAGATGAAAATGTGATTTTCTCATAGGGTCCAATGTTAAACTATGTTCCGTGCTGGCGGCCATGTTTTTATCGGATCGGAACGAAATGAGCAATCTTTGTTAAGGACCTTTAGTTCATCCTTCCTGTGAAGTTTGGCTGAATTTGTTTTAGCGGTTTCAGAGGAGAAGATGAAAATGTGATTTTCCCTTAGGGTCCAATGTTAAACTATGTTCCTTGCTGGCCGCCATGTTTTTTATTGGATCGGAACAAAATGAGCAATCTTAGTGAAGGACCTGAAGTACATCATTCCTGTAAAGTTTTGTTGAATTTGCTTCAGCGGTTTCAGAGGAAATAAACAGTTGCGCCAAGTCACATGATACGCCCGTCGTCACCCTTTAAAACTTTAAGTGATTAAAGAATGTAGTTCTCAATTCAAAATACACCTATAACTACCCAATTAAGCATGATATCTCTTTTATAAATCAATCTGCAAAGTTTGAAGTGAGCTGATCAAACTATTAATCAGTTAGAGTGCGTTATGTATAAAATTGCCTTAAATTTGAAAAATAAAGTCCCATAACTCTTGCATGAAAAATTGAAATTTCACGAAAAAGTATACAGAACATTAAACCATCATATCCAATACCTGTACAAAGTTTGAAGTGAACTAGCCATAGGGTTGTCAAGTTAGAACACGACATGTGAAAAATTGCCTTAGAATTCATGAATAAAGTTCCATAACTCTTGCAAAAAGAATAGAAATTTCAGGAAAAAGTATACAGATCATGAGGCTATCATACCCAATATTTTTACAAAGTTTGAGGTGAATTGGTCAAAGAGTTGTCAAGTTAGAGCGCGACATGTAAAAAATTGCCTTAAAATTGACGATTAAAGTCCCATAACTCCGACAAGAATAATCAAATTTTCCCGAAATTAAAGTATACAGATCGTAAGTCCATCATAACCAATACCTCTACAAAGTTTGAAGTGAATCGACCAAAGGGTTGTCGAGTAAAAGCGGGACATGTAAAACATTGCCTTAAAATTGACAAATAAAGTCCCATAACTCCTACAAGAAAAATCAAATTTTCCCGAAAAAGTATACAGATCGTGAGGCCATCATACCCAATATCTTTACAAAGCTTGAGCTGAATTGCTCAAAGAGTTGTCAAGTTAGAGCGTGACATGTAAAAAATTGCCTTAAAATTGGCGATTAAAGTCCAATAACTCCTACAAGAAAAATAGAATTTTCACGAAAAAATATACAGATCGTGAGTTCATCGTATCCGATACCTCTACAAAGTTTGAAGTGAATCGACAAAAGGGTTGTCGAGTTAGAGCGCGACATGTAAAAAATTGCCTTAAAATTGACAAATAAAGTCCCATAACTCCTACAAGAAAAATCGAATTTTCCCGAAAAAGTATACAGATCGTGAGGCCATCATACCAAATATCTTTATAAAGTTTGAGGTAAATCGCTCAAAGAGTTGTCAAGTTAGAGCTTGACATGTAAGAAATTGCCTTAAAATTGACGATTAAAGTCCCATAACTCCTACAAGAATTTTCACGAACAAGTATACAGATCGTGAGTCCATCATATCCAATACCTCTACAAAGTTTGAAGTGAATTGGTCAAATGGTTCTCAAGTTAGAGCGCGACATATGAAACGGACGGACAGACAGACAGACAGACAGACAGACGGACGAACGGACGGACAATCGGACATTGGTATACCATAATACGTCCGTCATTAGACGGGCGTATAAAAATGAAAATGTGATTTTTCCCATAGAGTCTAAAGTTTAACCTAAGTTCCTAGCTGGCGGCCATGTTTTTTATCGGATAGGAACAAAATGAGCATTCTTTGTGAAGGACCTCTAGTACATCATTCCTGTAAAGTTTTGTTGAATTTGCTCCAGCAGTTTCAGAGGAAAAGACGAAAATGTGATTTTTCCCATAGGGTCAAATGTTAAAACGTAGTTCCGCGCTGGCAGCCATGTTTAATATCGAATCTGAACGAAATGAGCATTCTTCGTGAAGGACCTCTAGTTCATCATTTCTGTAAAGTTTTGTTGAATTTGCTTCAGCACTTTCAGAGGAAAAGATGAAAATGTAATTTTTCCCATTGGGTCCAATGTTAAACCTAAGTTCCGCGCTGGCAGCCATTTTTTTTATCGGATCGGAACAAAATGATCACTCTTAGTGAAGGACCTCTAGTATATCATCTCTGTAAAGTTTTGTTGAATTTGCTTTAGCGGTTTCAGAGGAAAAGATGAATATGTGATTTTTCCCATAGGGTTCAATGTTAAACCTAAGTTCCGCGCTGGCGGCCATTTTTTTTATCGGATCGGCACAAAATGATCATTCTTAGTGAAGGACCTCTAGTACATCATCCCTGTAAAGTTTTGTTGAATTTGTTTTAGCGGTTTCAGAGGAAAAGATGAATATGTGATTTTTCCAATAGGGTCCAATGTTTAACCTAAGTTCCGCGCTGGCGGCCATGTTTTTTATCGGATCGGAACGAAATGAGCAATCTATGTAAAGGACCTTTAGTACATCATTGCTGTCAAGTTTGGTTTAATTTGCTTCAGTGGTTTCAGAGGAGAAGATGAAAATGTGAAAAATATAACGGAAGGACGACGGACGCCAAGTGATGGCAAAAGCTCACACTGACCCTTCGGGTAAGGTGAGCTAAAAATTAGTTTATAATTTCAGCTTACTGCTTCGTTTTTAATCCTTTCTTGCTCTTTTCTCCGTTCAATTTCTCTGTTTTTCCTGTCAGCTTCTCTTTGACGTGCTAGATCATCTTGCTGAGAGCATGTTCTACCTGCCATATCCAATGCTTCTTCTTCTTCACGCTCCCTGAAATAAAAAGAAATCATTTATGTAAACCATACATACCATTTTTAAAGACACATCCTCTTATTTTGTTATTATACAAATGACAACAGTTTTATTACTTCTTGTTTATTAATAACTCCACAAGTACACTGTTTATCATATACATGAACTTTTTCTACATTTTGTTATTGTCACTTTGGGCAATACAAATTCAATTCAAATTCTCAACCAGCTATTTAAAATTTACTTGGCAGCAAAATTATAATGATCTCTATTTATCTACATGTAAAACCCATCCTTGCACCGCTAAGAAAGCCTTGTATGCAAAGCATTTTATCGAGTTTTTCAGCAAATAAAAAAAAAAAGATTTCTTTTTATCTCATATTTGATGATTTTATTTAAAATTTACAGCTTTTTTACAACATAATTACATATACAAATGTCCCTCCACAGAAATATACAGCAACAACCTTTATTGTAACACAAATACAGGTTGATGCGAGAAAGCGGTTTGGTCTGGATAAAAAATAAAACAAAATAAAACAAACATCATTCATATGAATTTAAATGAAACAACATTTGGGAAACCCAGTACCTGCACAATTTACCCTTTCAGTGCCAATGCGACATATATGTCCGTTTGAGCGTTGACTGCTAAAGCGACAAAAATGTTGTTTGATTTAAAGATTTATTTTACACCGGAATATGAAGGAATATTGAGAAGTACATGCAAGAATGTCAACTATACAAAATTTACAAAGTTTTTTTTCTACAAGTAATGACGCCCATATGACGTGATTGATTGGAAGTCATCAACGTTATATTTATTGCCGCACAAAACCACAGAAAAGACACGGCAAAGCACACTGCTCTGAATCAATACAAAAATTAAATAGCAGTAGGATTAAAACTAGAGGCTCAGAGACTGAGCCTGTATCTCTCACCTGACAAAATGCTTCTATGCCATGCATGACCGAAAATGATGTAAAGCACATTCCATACTTCAACCCTGTAAAGTTTGGTTGAATTTGCTTCAGTGGTTTCAGGGAAGATGAAAATGATATTTTCCCATAGGTCTCATAATACTATATTAACCATGTTTGATTCAATTTGCTTCGATTTCAGCGGTTTCAGAGGAGAAAAAGAAAATGTGATTTTTCCCATTGGGCCAATGTTACACATAAGTTCGGCCTTTGAAGCCATGTTTTATATCAGATCTGAAAGAAATGAGCAATCTTTGTAAAGAACCTTTAGTACATCATTCCTGTAAAGATTGGTTAAATTAGCATCAGCAGTTTCAGAGAAGATGAAAATGTGATTTTTCCCATAGGGTCCAATGTTTAACCTAAGTTCGGCCCTGGTGGCCATGTTTTTTATCAGATCAGAACGAAATGAGCACTTTTAATACATCATTCCCATAAAAATTGGTTGAATTTGGTAAAGTGGTTTTAGAGGGAAGATGAAAATGTTGATTTTCCCATAGGGTCAAATGTTTAAAACATGTTTCGTGCTGGCTGCAATGTATTTTGTTAGATCGGAACGAAATAAGCAATCTTTGTTAAGGACCTTTAGTACATCACTCTTGTAAAGTTTGGTTGAATTTGCTTCCGCAGTTTCAGAGCAGAAGATACGCATACGTATGCACAATTAATTTGAAGGTTATACATTTTTATGATAAATACTTTAATAAAGGGCTACGCCAAGCACAGCATGATACGACCGCAGCATGTTGACCACTGAAATTTGAACAAGTGTAATTTAAAAGTGAAGTGGACACAGTTAAGAACTTGACACAGTAACCAGATGGACACACTAAGTAGCTAGACATAGTAATTGTTGGACACAAACTAGGGAACACAAAAATTATCCCTTTTGATCCCTTATAGCTATGAAACTAAAGAAAAAAAATCCCATAGAAATCAAATTATACATATTTTGAAAAATTGCAATTTCGGCCCATTTGACCGCTTATAAATCGGTAACCATAAAAGCTACAAAAAATCTGTTGAATAATACCGAAAGCTTACAAAAAGAGGAATCTTAAGAAAAAAAACCCATCAAAATCCATTGAAAAATAAAAAAATTAGGTAATATGCATATTTGCACTTTTGGCCCCTTTAGCTCAAAACGAAACAAATTATCAAAAATCTAATAAAAACGCACATGCTTATTTTTCATAAAAAATCCATTGAAAAAACTGCATCAAAATCCGGCGAGAAATAAAAAAAAAATTCGAGATTCCCCCTTTTGGGTCCCATTTATCTCATAAACGGTACATCTGTTGACATACTTCTGATTGGAAACTTTCTCAGAAACACACTAAAAGAAACCCCATCAAAATCTGATAAATATTAAAACTTTTACAGCCAAATATGTGAAAACACTTTTCCCCTTTTTGGCCCCTCTTTTAAAAATGGGAGGGGCCACAATGCCCAAAACCACTCTAAGCCTTCCTTTTGTGCCAAGAAACATTGTTTTAAGATTTCATAAGGATTGATCAATTTGAACTTTTATTGACAAAAAACAAAAGTGTCTACAGACAACGACGACAACGACGACAGCACCATACCATTATACGACCTCAAATTTTTTGCGGTCGTATAAAAATGATATAAGAAAGCCACATGTCAAACAGGAACTCCCTATCACTAAAGGAATAACTTCTATAAACAGGGTTCATTTTTTTTTAAAAACTGCCCCAGGGCAATGTCAAGGTCAAAATGTCTACAACTATGGTACTACCGACAAGAGGCTCTCAAGAGCCTGTATCGCTCACCTGGACCATGGCCAATACATAACTTCAAATCAACTTATATGTTAAAGGGTCTCATTTTCAAACTATGTAAATAAACATTTATGATATATGATCCAAGTTTAACTATTTTCCCTATTGCATGCCATCTTGGATAAGGGATGGATCTGCAGGACACAATTTTAAAGAAAATTAAGTATTGTGCCAAAGTTTATTTCCAACTGGCCAAATGGTTTTAAAGAAGAAGATCTTTGAATATACTTCTGTATTAAACTATGTTTCCCATTGGTAGCCAATTTGCATAAGGTGCAGACTTGAAGGACATCTGTTCTGAAAGGGACAATCTAAGATAAATTGTGACTAGCCAAGTTGTTTCTGATAAAAAATTCTTTGTATGCTCTTTCCATACAGTCGAGTAATAAATTAAGTTCTCCGCAGATGGCCATGTTGGATGACATGTAGGCATAAAATTCACAATACATATATATATATATATATATTATAGTCAGCAGCTCATAAGCATCATTAATGCCAAGTTCTGTTCAAATCCATTCAGCGGTTTTCAAGGTTTATTTATCAACTGCTCACTTAAGGTTTTATTTACTAATATTTTTAACATGAAGCAGTCTATGAAGCTGATAAGTCCCTGTAATATACACAATATGTTTATATAGGAAAATCATTATGATATGAAATAAGGTAAAGATTAAGAAAGTATTTTTGCAAAAAAATGCAAAAATTTGCACAAAAAACACTGTTTTTTCTCTTAATTATGGAAGAAATAATTTTTTAAATGAAGTGATAGTAGGAAATTTCTCTAAAGCTTAAAAGAGAAAGGTTAACCAAAGAAGATTTGAACACAGAATTTAAAGGGAAATAACCCATAACCATATGACATTGGGGGAAAAAAATTGGTGAAAAACGGCCAATAAATCATACACAGGCCTTTGGATTTTCTTCAAAATTTCAGAGTATGTAGATCTTGATATGCTGAACATTTTTTTAATTTACACTTCACCTCTATCTGTCACAGTTTTTGAAATAAAAAATAAAAAATCCGCAAATTTTGAAAAATTTACGGAAAAAAGGCTATAACTCTCAGACAGGTTTTCCGATTTTCTTCAAAATTGCAGAGCAGATAGATCTCGGCATTCTGAACAATTTTACCCAATGTCAGATTTTTTATATCTGCAACGGGTTTAAAGTTATTTGCCAAAAAACAGCAATTTACCCCTATGTTCTATTTTAGTAACAGCAGCCATGTTGTTTGGTTTTCAGACTCCTCGGAGAAAATTTTGAAAGAACATACCCTGGTGATGATCCAGGCCAAGTTTGGTTTAAATTGGCCCAGTAGTTTCAGAGAAGATTTTTGAAAAAGTTTACGACGGACGACGGACGGACGGACGACGGACGACGGACGCCAAGTAATGGCAAAAGCTCACCCTGGCATATCCAGATGAGCTAAAAAGCTTTCACCATAGGGAAGTCATGAACAAAATATAAACACCTTATAACTAAACAATTAACTTCTAGAAGCAAGGTTGAAGTTTTAAAAAAAAGAATGCCCTAAGGACAAGGTCAAAGTCAAAATGTCTAAAAATATGGTGCAATCAGAAAGCTATCATCATGAGGAAGTCATGTGTTGAAATTGAACACCTTACCACTAAATATGAACATTCTAGATACAATGTTATAGTTTTTTTTTTAATTGCCCTAAGGGTAAGGTCAAGGTTATAATGTCTACAAATATGGTACCATTAGAGAGCTCTCATTACAAGAAAGTCACATACTAAATATGAACACCCTACCACTAAACAACCAAATTCTACAAGCAAGGTTAAAGTTTTTCAAAAATTGCCCCCAGGTAAAGGTCAAGGTTAAAATGTCAACAAATATGGTGACATCAGAAAGCTCTCAACATAAGGCAGTCACATATCAAATATGAATACCCTAACACTAAAAGTCTACCTTCTAGTGGCAAGGTTAAAGTTTTTTTTTTAAATTGCCCTCAGGGAAAGGTCAAGGTAAAAATGTCTACGAATATGGTACCAATAGAATTCTCTCATTATAAGGAAGTCACATACCAAATATAAACACCTTACCACTTAATGCCTGTCTTCTAGAGGCAAGGTTAAAAGTTTTTTTTTAAATTGCCTTAAGGGCAAGGTCAAGGTCAATATGTCTACAAATATGGTACCACAAGAAAGCTCTCATTACAAGGAAGCCAAATACTAAATATCAACATCCAATCTCTTCAGGTTACCTTTTCACAAGCAAGGTTAAAGTTTTTGGCCATGTTTTTTGTCGGATTGGAATGAAATGAGCAATCTTTGTAAAGGGCCTTCCATACATCGTTCCTGTAAAGTTTGGTTGAATTTGCTTCAAGTTTCAGAGGAGAAGATGCAAAAACAAATATAAGTCATTTGTTCAGAGAACAAATGTAGGTCTATCCGAAGAAAATTTTTAGCAAAGTCTCGTAATAAGTGTTTTGGCTTGATGAAACAAGAAAAATTTTCTTCATTACATGTCATCAGCCATCTCTTACAGTTTATGAGTTAAATCATTGAACAAAAAAATTTAAATCGTTAACAAAGTTGTATTTTGTAAAACTGAACATTTTCCCCATAACATGTCATTAGCCATCTCTTTCGGTTTACGGGTTAAATCATTTATCACGAAAAAAATCTATGGTTGCTAAGGATTTCATTATGTTGCTAAGGACTTGGAATTTTTTCCTTGATGTCATTTTATAGGTCATATTAAACTGAACATTTTTGCTTTTTAAGTTGCTCTCTATCTCTTACTGTTTCTGATATGTAAGCAAAAAAACTTCTATTTCGGACCCCGAAAAACAGTTTACGGACCCTAGGTCCATAGCGGTTGGTCCAAAAATTTTGGACTCATTTCCTCTTTACAACATTACGAAACTTTTTGCCTATGGTTCCTAAGGACTTTTATGGCAAATAACGTTGTTGCTAAGGACCTTGACCTTTGACCTTGACCCCATTTTGTCGGCCATATTGAGCTGAACAATTTATCTTCTTTATAGTTTCTTCGTATCTTTAATAGTTTTTGAGATATAGGCAAAAAAACTCTAAAATCGGACCCCGAAAAATGGTTTTTGGGCCATAGGTCCAAAATGAATGGTCCAATCATTTTGGACCCCCAGTGTCAAATGTAGACCTCAATGAGACAAACATTCTCTCAAATACATTTGATCATCTATCTCTTACAGTTTACGAGTTAAAGCGATAACAAGCCAAAAGGTCATCGGTGACCTTGACCGTTCACCTTTGACCTTGACATTTTTAGATGGCCATATATGACTTATGAACAATGGTGAAGGTTTCAAGTTTCTATGACTTATCGTTTGTGAGTATTTAGCATTAACGGAAACTCAAAATCTTTCAAAGGGCAACAACTCATATAGAGAGTCGTCGAATCTCTTTGGACCAAATGTAACAAAGTTGCGTCTCATGACAATGAACATTTTTCTTATTACATGTTTTCAGCCGTCTATTACGGTTTACGAGTTGAAGCGATAACAAGGCCTAAGGTCATCCGTGACCTTGACCGTTGACCTTTGACCTTGACAATTTTAGATGGCCATATGTGACTTATGAACAATGGTGAAGGTTTCAAGTCTCTACGACTTATCATTTGGGAATATTTAGCATTAACGGAAACTCAAAATATTTCAAAGGGCAATAACTCATATAAAGAGTCGTCAAATTTCTTCGGACTAAATGTAACAAAGTTGCGACTTTTGATTCTTAACATTTTCCCTTTATATGTTTTCAGCCATCTATTACGGTTTATGAGTTGAAGCGATAACGAAGCTTAAGGTCATCGGTGACTTTGACCGGTGTCCTTTGACCTTGACATTTTTAGATGGCCATATATGACTTATGATTAATGGTGAAGGTTTCAGGTTTCTATGACTTATCGTTTGGGAGCATTTAGCTTTAACGGAAACTCAAAATCTTTCAAAGGGCAATAACCCATATAAAGAGTCGTCGAATCTCTTCGGACCAAATGTAACAAAGTTGCGTCTCATGATAATGAACATTTTTCTAATTATTTGTTTTCAGCCGTCTATTACTGTTTACGAGTTGAAGCGTTAACAAGGCTTAAGGTCATTGGTGACCTTGACCGGTGACCTTTGACCTTGACATTTTTAGATGGCCATATATGACTTATTAACAATGGTGAAGGTTTCAGGTTTCTACGACTTATCGTTTGGGAGTATTTAGCATTAACGCAAACTCAAAATCTTTCAGAGGGCAATAACTCATATAAAGAGTCGTCAAATCTCTTCGGACCAAATGTAACAAAGTTGCGTCTCATGATAATGAACATTTTTCCCATTATATGTTTTCAGCCATCTAATACGGTTTTTGAGTTTAAGCGATAACAAGGGGTAAGGACAAAGGTCATAGTCACCGATGACCTTTGACCTTGACATTTTTAGATGTAACTTATATCAACTAAGAATAATGGTGAAGGTCCCATGTCTCTACGACTAACCATTTAGAAGTTTTGAGCGATGACGGAAATTGAAAATCTTCAAAGGGCAATAACCCCCCAAAAAGTATACCGCACGGTTTCGGACCAAATGTAATGAAGTTCCGTCATGACCTAACGAACATTTTCCCCATTACACTTCATCAGCTATCTTTTACGGTTTTTGAGTTTAAGAGATCACAAGGTATTTAGTGAAAAGGGGAAGAACTCCGTAACGGAACAAAATTCCGAATGTGGCCCTCGACTGCGAAAAGTTTATGTCTGCCCGGTATTTTGTGGGAAAGCTCAATTCGACATGTCGCGTACAATTTTGGGCCGAAGAGTTTAAAAGTTGGCGGGAAAAAAAAATAATAATCAAAAGAAATACTATAAGGTCTACCGAGAAGGTTCTCGGGTAGACCTTAATAAGTCGCCAAACTTTGTTTGGGCGACTTAATAACGAGTGATGATATGTTTGCATGAAAACACAAGTCACCCAAACCAGATGCTTTTTGAAAAAATGCTGTGTTGTATATTTATCACCAATGATTGTAATAATGTGTTCTGAAATATTTGTTTCTATTCCTTATGTAAGAACTAGTGTCATAAACTCATTATCTTTTCGTCTATCAGTGTTAGTAGTACTTTGATTCACAGGTTAACACTTCATAAGTATATGTAGTGGATTGCATCAGAAAGCAAGTTGCGTCATAATGATTTCATTATTGATTCATTGATGAAACCAAAATTCAAAGCTTAATATGTACATTTATTGATACTTTAACGTGAAATAAAGCTTTAGGGCTGTGACCTTGACCTTTGCCTTGTCCTCATTTTGAAGGTCCAGACTTACTGAACATTTTGTACGTTGAATGTCTTTAAGTATCTTCAATGGTATTTGAGCTATAAGCAAAAAACACAAAATTCGGACATCAAAATCGGTTTTCGGTCCATAAACCGAAAACGGTTGGTCCGATAATTTTGGACCCTATGTACAAATGTAGATCTTAATAAGACACACATTATTGCCATTACATGTTATCAGCTATCTATTACGGTTTATGAGTTATTACAAAAACAAGGTCTAGGGTCAAAGTTCAAAGTGACCAATGACCTTTGACCTTTGCATTTTAAAATGTAACACATGTCACCTTAATTGAATGGAAAAGGTTTCAGGTTTCTATCTCTTACCGTTTTCGAGAAAAAAGATGCTAAAAGAGGTGAAGAAACTTTCAAGGGGCATTACTCCTGAACGGTACATCAAAGGAGTTCGGTCCAAATGTAACAAAGGTCCGTCATGACCTAATAAACATTTTTGCCAAAACACTTAATCAGCTGTCATTTACAGTTTTCGAGATTTTCCAATCACAAGATTTGAGGTCAAATTTCAAAGTGACCAATGAAAATTCAAAGACCTTCTTGCACATCTTGGGGTGGTTGTCCACATTGGTGCCATGTTTCATTAAGTTTGGAATACCCATATCTGAGATAATGTTTGGACAAAGTTTGAAAAATCCATTGAGGAATAATAATAATAACGAGTGATAATGTTTTGCAAGCAAACACAGAAGTCGCCCAACCAGAACTAATTCTTTAATGTTCTTTGAAAGAACAATGAGTCCTCAATTTAAGAATTTGGTTATAAGTTATCGTCATTCTGGCTATCAGTGATATTAGTATTTTTGAATAATCTGTACACACTTTGTGATTGCATCAGAAATTCATTTCTTTTTACATATTATGAAGTAAGGCATGTCCTCTATGGTGTGTAATTATATTATAATTTTTAATTATATGGAAATACATACTTGTTAAATTGAATTTTGACCACCCATATTTGAGAAAACTAGTACGTCAATTGTTCAAAAAACAATTGATAAGTCTTTCACGAAAGTTGCGTCATAGTATTATCATAATTGATCAACAATTTAAGCTTAATATGTACATTTACTGATACTTTTATGCAAAATAAAGTTTTTGGCTATGACCTTGTACTTTGACCTTGACATCATTTTGAAGGTCACATCTTCCTTTACATTTTTGTATCGAATGTCTCCCTGTATCTTCAATGGTATTTGAGCTATAGGCAAAAAACCCGAAATCAGACATCAAATATCGACTTTTGGTCCAGAGGCCCAAACCGGTTGGTCCAATAATTTTGGACCCAATGTAACAAATGTCGATCTAAACAAGACACATATTTTTGCCAATACATGTTATCAGCCATCTTCTACAGTTTATGAGTTAATCAAATGACAAGGTCTAGGGTCAAAGTTCAAAGTGACCAATGACCTTGGCATTTTTAAATGTAACACAAATCACCTAAGTTGAATGCAAAAGGTTTCAGGTTTCGATCTCTAACCGTTTTCGAGAAAAACCTACTTAAAAGATATGAGAAAACTTTCAAGGGGCATAACTCCTGAACGGTTGACCATAGAATTTCGATTCAAATGCAAGAAATGTCCGTCATGACCTAACTAACATTTTTGTCCTTACATTGTATTAGTTATCTTTTACAGTTTCCGAGTTAATCCAATAATAAGATTTGGGGTCAAAGTTCAAAGTGAACAATGACAACACCTGATTGCACATCTTTGGGTGGTGATCTACCCTCCTGTGAAGTTTGGTTATGATTGGACAAGGGGTTTCTGAGAATTGGGTTGGACAAGACGATGGAAAGTGGCGGAAAAATAATAATAAGAAACGGTGCAAAAACAATAAGTCGCCAAACTTTGTTTGGGCGACTTAATAAGAAACAGAGTAAAAACAATAAGTCACCAAACTTCGTTTGGGTGACTTAATAACAAAGAAACGGAACAATAACAATATGTCTCCCCGACTACGTCTGGGGCGACATAATAATAACAAAGAATAAAAAGAAGAAACAATACAATAACAATATGTCGCCCCGACTACGTCTGGGGCGACATAACTAGATTTGCAATTGCAAGCAATAGCCGATGTCACCCCAGACTCCCCATTCGATGATTCCATCTCATTCGCAGCGTCAAAATCTACCTAGAAATCGGACAATGTTGAAATTTTGACGTATTTGGTCGGCCATCTTGGAAATGGCGGCCATTTTGAATTTTTTTTTCGGTAAAAAAATCATCTCCTTATATTGATCCAACTTCATGCCAAGTTTCATTAAATTACACCCAGCCATTTTAAAATAATCGATTGGACAAAAATCATTGGAATGTTCTTTGAAAGAACAATGAGTCTTCAATCTAAGAATTTGGTCTTAAATTATCGTGATTCTGTCTACCAGTGATACCAGTATTTTTAATTAACCTGTAAACACTTTGTTATTGCATCAGAGAATTCATTTCTATTTATATATTATGAAGAAAGGCATTTCCTCTATGGTGTGTAATTGTATTATAATTTCAAATAACATTGAAAAACATACATGTTTCATTGAATTTTGACCACCCATTTTTGAGTAAAATAGTACGTCAATTGTAACAAAAACAACTGATAGGTCTTTCACGAAAGTTGTGTCATAATATTATCGTAAATCAACAATTTAAGCTTGATATGTACATTTATTGATACTTTTATGCAAAATAAAGTTTTTGATATGACCTTGGACTTTGACTTTGACTTCATTTTGAAGGTCACATCTTCTTTTATATTTTTTGTATGAATGTCTCTTTGTATCTTCATTGGTATTTGAGCTATCAGCAAAAAAAACCGAAATCAGACATCAAAAATCGGTTTTTGGTCCATAGGTCCAAAACGGTTGGTCCAATAATTTTGGACCCAATGAAACAAATGTAGATCTTATTCAATGCGCATTTTTGCCACTACATTTTATCAGCTATCTGTCACGGTTTCCGAGATAATCCAATAATAAGGTCAGGGGTCAAAGTTCAAAGTGACCAATGACCTTTGACCTTGGCATTTTTAAATGTAACACATATCACCTAAGTTTAATGGAAAGGGTTTCAGGTTTCTATCTCTAACCGTTTTCGAGAAAAACCTACTTAAAAGATGTGACGAAACTTTCAAGGGGCATAACTCCTGAACGGTTGACCCTAGAGTTTCGGTCCAATAATAACGAAGGTACGTCATGACCTAACAAACTTTTTTGTCATTACACTTAATCAGCTATCTTTTATCGTTTCCGAGTTAATCCAATTAAAAGATTTAGGGTCAAAGTTCAAAGTGACCAATGGTGGTGGTCATTTTGAAAATTTCAATACCCAAATGCACATCTTGGGATGGACATCTACCTTCCTGTGAAGTTTGGTAGTGATTGGGCAAGTAGTCTCCGAGAATTTGACCGGACAAGACGATGGCAAGAAGAAGGAGAAAAATAACAAGTGATAATGTGTTTGCAAGCAAACACAGAAGTCGCCCAATTAGAATTATTTCTTTAATGTTCTTTGAAAGAACAATCAGTGTTGGATTTAAGAATTAGTGTCTTAAAACACATCCTGATTCTGTCTTTCAGTGATATCAGTATTTTTTATTACCTATACACACTTTGTGATTGCATCACAAAAATCATTTCTGTTTATATATTATGAAGCAAGGCATTTCCTCTATGGTGTGTAATTATATCAAAATTTTAAAGAACACTGAAATACATACAAGTTTCATTGAATTTTGACCACCCATTTTGAGAGAACTAGTACGTCAATTGTTCGAAAAACAACTGATAGGTCTTTCCAGGAAGTTTTGTCATAGTATTTTCATAATTGATCAACAATTTAAGCTTAATATGAACATTTATTGATAATTTTTTTGTCTCTGACCTTGAACTTTGAACTTGACCTCATTTTGAAGGTCACATCTTCCTTTACATTTTTTGTATTAATGTCTCTTTGTATCTTCAATGGTATTTATGCTATAACCAAAAAACCCAAATTCGGACATAAAAAATCGGTTTTCGGTCCATAGGCCCAAAACGGTTGGTCCAATACTTTTGAACCCAATGTAACAAATGTAGATCTCAATAAGACACACATTTCTGCCATTACATTTAATCAGCTATCTATTACTGTTTCTGAGATAATCCAATAACAAGGTCTGGGGTCAAAGTTCAAAGTAACCAATGACCTTTGACCTTAGCATTTTTAGATGTAACACATATCACCTAAGTTGAATGGAAAGGGTTTCAGGTTTCTATCTCTAACCGTTTTCGAGAAAAACCTACTTAAAAGATGTGACGAAACTTTCAAGGGGCATAACCCCTGAACGGTTGACCCTAGAGTTTCGGTCCAATAATAACGAAGGTCCGTCATGACCTAACAAACTTTTTTGTCATTACACTTAATCAGCTATCTTTTATCGTTTCCGAGTAAATCCAATTAAAAGATTTAGGGTCAGATGTTCAAAGTGACCAATGGTGGTGGTCATTTTGAAAATTTCAATACCCAAATGCACATCTTGGGATGGACATCTACCTTCCTGTGAAGTTTGGTAGTGATTGGGCAAGTAGTCTCAGAGAATTTGACCGGACAAGACGATGACAAGAAGAAGGAGAAAAATAACAAGTGATAATGTGTTTGCAAGCAAACACAGAAGTCGCCCAATTAGAATTATTTCTTTAATGTTCTTTGAAAGAACAATCAGTGTTGGATTTAAGAATTAGTGTCTTAAAACACATCCTGATTCTGTCTATCAGTGATATCAGTATTTTTTATTAACCTATACACACTTTGTGATTGCATCAGAAAAATCATTTCTGTTTATATATTATGAAGCAAGGCATTTCCGCTATGGTGTGTAATTATATCAAAATTTTAAAGAACACTGAAATACATACAAGTTTCATTGAATTTTGACCACCCATTTTGAGAAAACTAGTACGTCAATTGTTCGAAAAACAACTGATAGGTCTTTCCAGGAAGTTTTGTCATCATATTTTCATAATTGATCAACAATTTAAGCTTAATATGAACATTTAGTGATAATTTTTTGTCTCTGACCTTGAACTTTGAACTTGACCTCATTTTGAAGGTCACATGTTCCTTTACATTTTTTGTATTAATGTCTCTTTGTATCTTCAATGGTATTTATGCTATAACCAAAAAACCCAAATTCGGACATAAAAAAATCGGTCCATAGGCCCAAAACGGTTGGTCCAATAATTTTGGACCCAATGTAACAAATGTAGATCTCAATAAGACACACATTTCTGCCATTACATTTAATCAGCTATCTATTACTGTTTCTGAGATAATCCAATAACAAGGTCTGGGGTCAAAGTTCAAAGTGACCAATGACCTTTGACCTTAGCATTTATAGATGTAACACATATCACCTAAGTTGAATGGAAAAGGTTCCAGGTTTCTATCTCTAACCGTTTTCGAGAAAAATGTACTTAAAGATGTGACGAAATTTTCAAGGGGCATAACTCATGAACGATCCACCGTAGAATTTCGGTCCAAATGTAACGAAGGTCTGTCATGACCTAACTAACATCTTTCTCATTACATTTTATCAGCTATCTTTTACAGTTTCCGAGTTAATCCAATGATAAGATTTGGGCTCAAAGTTCAAAGTGACCAATGGTGGTGGTCATTTTGATAATATGAATACCCAAATGCACATCATGGGATGGACATCTACCATCCTGTGAAGTTTGGTAGTGATTGGGCTTGTAGTCTCTGAGAATTTGACAGGACCCGATAACGGCAAGAAGAAGCGGGAAAATAATAAGAAACGGTGCAAACACAAGAAGTCGCCAAACTTTGTTTGGGCGACTTAATAAGAATAATAATAATAATGATTATTATAATAATAATAATAATAATAATAATAAGAAACGGTAGTAAAACAATAAGTGTCCCCAAACTTTGCTTGGGAGACTTAATAATGAAGAATAAAAAGAAGAAACAATACAATAACAATATGTCGCCCCGACTAAGTCGAGGACGACATAATACTAATAATAATGAAGAATAAGAAGAAACAGAACAATAACAATATGTCGCCCCGACTACGTCTGGGGCGACATAATAACAAAGAAACGGAACAATAACAATATGTATCCCGACTTCGTCTGGGGCGACATAATAAAAAAGAAACGGAACAATAACAACATTTCTCCCCGACTTCGTCTGGAGCGACATAAAAATAATAACAAAGAAACGGAACAATAACAATATGTCTCCCCGAATACGTCTGGGGCGACATAATATGACACTTCGTTTGGGAGACTTAATAACAAGAAACAGAATAATAACAATATGTCTCCCCGACTTGGTCTGGGGCAACATAATAACAAAGAAACGGACCAAAAACAATATGTCGTCCCGACTACATCTGGGGCGACATAATAAGAATTGAGTAAAAACAATAAGTCTTCCCAAACTTCGTTTTGGAGACTTAATAATAATCAGAAGAAACGTAGAATAACAACATGTCAATCCGACTACGTCTGGGGCGACATAATAAGAATTGAGTAAAAACAATAAGTCTTCCCAAACTTCGTTTGGGAGACTTAATAATAATCAGAAGAAACGTAGAATAACAACATGTCAATCCGACTACGTCTGGGGTGATATAATAAGAAACATGTTGTAAAAACAATAAGTCTCCCCAAACTTCGTTTGGGAGACTTAATAAGAAATGGAGGAATAATGATTTGTCGTCCAGGCTACGTCTGAGGCGACTTAATAAGAAACGAAGGAATAACAATATGTCGTCCCGACTACGTCTGGGGCGACATAATTATAATAATAATAAGAAACGGAGCAAAAACTATAAGTCTCTCCCAACTTCGTTTGGGAGACTTAATAACAAATTTGAAACTAGATACCCTAGTGATGATTCAATCAAAGTTTGGTTCCATTTGTCCCAGTGGTTTCCCAGAGGAGAAGATTTTTGAAAGTGAGCTAATGACGGACGGACAACGGACGCCAAGTGATGGCAATAGCTAACCCTGGCATAGCCAGGTGAGCTAAAAACATAATGCAGTCCAAGAAGTTGAAAAACTGCTTTGACATTTATGTTAACAAAGTTTACAGTGATTAAACACTAACATCCAAGACACAATACTTTTATAAAGAAAAATCATATGACATGAAACAAGGTAAAGATTAAGAAAGTATTTTTGCAAAAAATTGTAGAAATTTGCACAAAAACACTGATTTTGCTCTTAACTTGGAAGAAATATTTTTTTAATGAAGTGGTAGTAGGGAATTTCTCTAAATCATAAAAGAGAAACGTTAACCAAAGAAGAAGATTTGAACACAGATTTTTAAAGGAAATAAGCAATAAACCATATGGCATTGAAAAAAAAACGGTGAAGAACGGTCAATAAATCATACACAGGCCTTTGGACTTTATTCAAAATTTCAGAGTATGTAGATCTTGATATGCTGAACATTTTTCCAATTTATACTTCACCTCTATCTGTTACAGTTTTTGAAATAAAAAATAGGAAAAGCACAAATTTTGAAAAATTTACGCAAAAAGGGCTATAACTCTCAGACAGGTTTTCCGATTTTCTTCAAAGCAGACAGATCTCGGCATTCTGAACAATTTTATCCCCATGTCAGATTTTTGATATTTGCAACGGTTTTGGAGTTATTTGCCAAAAACAGCAATTTACCCCTATGTTCTATCTTTAGTAACAGCCGCCATGTTGTTTGATCCTCGGACTAACCGAACACATTTTTTAAACTACATACCCTGGTGATGACCCAGGCCAAGTTTGGATTAAATTGGCCCAGTGGTTTCAGAGGAGAAGATTTTTAAAGAAAAGTTGAAGACGGACGGACGCCAAGAGATGGCAAAACCTCACCCTGGCATAGCAAGGTGAGCTAAAAATCTGGCAGCTTTGAATTTTACAAGGAGTATAATATTCATATTTTTTTTTTCTCATATTGAACTAAGTAAATTGTTGATCATTTCTTTTTACATTGCCGTTAAGGCATTACAAGTTTCTAATTCTGATATGTAATGTAACTTAATATTATTAAACAAATACACATTCACAGGTGTTGGCTAAACTCCTTGATACAAAATTAATAAATGAGCTCTAAATAAAGTCCAAATCTAACAAATTCAATAAGGACTACATGTATATTCACATCAAAACTTATAGACGGCTAGTACATTGATTTATTCTGTGTACCTGTAATTATTTATATACAAACCATAATATTTCTAGTGCAGAAAATTGTCTATTTTTTTCTGCAATTTCTTTTTTTATCTTCTTGCTCTTTAATAATCTTTTCCTGAATATAAAATAGCGCAGTTATAAAAGTTTGGTGAAATTTTACCCTGCATTCTCTTTATTAGTAAATATGTTCAACAGTCAACAATCTCTTAAGGAACTACATATAGAACAAGTTCTTCTTATAATACATGAACTGACAGAACTTTACTTGAAGGAATGGTACATCTCACCATGATAAAGAACGATACAGCTTCAAACCAAGTATCCAATCATTACAATATACAGGTGATGAGAAATCTCTCAAAAAAGGTATTTTTGATGACCTGACTGGGTGAATCAGACCACCCTGCTTCTACCCAGAAGGGTATAAAAGTATTTTTGATTCAAGTAAAATTGCTGATTTTATTTGTTTTTTGCCTTTTTATCAACTTACAAAAACCGGAAGATCTTCTATAAGCATCTATCGGCCTTGAAAGCATTTTTTCTTCTTTATCAGTCAGGTAATGTTGAATTTTGATCTTTTTTCTTATTTTGTTTTAAATTCCCATATATAGGTGTACTAATATTTTTCATGTCGTCGATTTGTGCAATGGGCTTAAACTGCAAATAAAATTTTACTTAATTGGCATACCCTCACTTATTTCTTAATGTACTAGTATTTATGTCCATTATATCTGATATTTTCAACCTGTATGCAAGACAAATCTTTCAAAGAACAAAACTTCTGGCATATCCAACATTTCAATTAAATAACAGGATTCATGAATATAGAACGTATGCAGACAACTCATGTTTCATGCTTATCTCTGGACAGGAAATATATATGAATGTCAATCCCTGTAAACTGGGGGCCACTTGGCATTAAAAAAGGTTTCTTGAATGCAAAATATTTTAAAAAAATGCCAATAAAATGATTACCTCATTACATGAGCAATAACTATAGTTTTAATACATGTACACAGATAAAGTGTTACACACTCACCCTTTCTTCTTTCTGCTTAGTTTGTTTTCTGAACTGTTCAAAACTTTGCATGGAAATGGTTTCTTCAGTGATGAATGAGTTGACAGATTTGCCAAACTGGGCCAAGAGCCAGCATTTTTTACTTTGAAGGGATCCTGTAATAATATTCTAAAAATTATGCAAAGAAAATGCATTGATCATAATACACTTAAGAAAAATTCGTATAAGTTCATGTACTTGATAAAAGATTCATACCCTGATGTGTCTATACGTTCTCAACTTTAGTATGGGGAATATTGAGCAGGATTGACCAATATGTCAAAAATACTTAAAGCAAAATTGTTTCAATAGGTATGGCAAAGCGCTGTTTACCATAATTTCGTAAATTAAGAAAATTGCTTTTAGTAGGTTTGGCAAATCACTGTATATCATTATTTCACACAATTTTAATTTTTTGCTATGCTTGCAGTGACGATCTTGAACGATTTCTAACTGTGTAATATTTTCTACCACCGATTAATTGTCTTGTGTTAAGTTTCCTACCAAGCATTCAGTGATCACCTGTCTAGTATTTTAAAACCTTAATGTGTGAATAAAATAGTTGTATATGCAGGTATTTCAAGTATACATACATGTATATGTAATTACCTCCTAATTGCCTTGCATTGTTTCTAATAATATGATAGCATCTGTCAAAACAGACAGGAATTTTTTAGACAACTTACATAAAACAGCTTTCTAACCTGAAAAATTCCTCTTTATCTATCTATTTTTTTTTTACTTTTGGTATACTTTTCTGCTGAAACTTTAGAAACAGGTAACAATATTTTAAGAGATTAATCAGGACTTTGTCTTGGACTAGAACACAGTTTCTAATACTTAAGATCACATCTGTAAGCTGTTTTACCTTTTTGACTGGAGGGGTTGCATTTCTATCATTTCGTGACTGTCGTATAGAATTCATTCCACCATGGCCTGATATGGCAAGTGTACTTGACGATGATAAACTGGAGTTATTAGAACTTGATCCAAATCTCACACCTACTCTACTGGCAGCTGTAATTAAAATATTACTATAATTAATAACTTTATAAATTTCGCTTAATATTAATGTAGTTTAATGCACTTCCTTAGACTCTCTACTTAAATTTCTACAGTTCTTTACTATGATAATCAATCTACTAAATTGCTCATTTCCTGGAACATGATTTTAACCAATGTCCCCTTATGTTTCCAATACTGTTAAGAGCTACAGAATTGTTTGGCAAGATGTTGTGGAAATGGAGGAGCATTTTCTAACAAATTTAATATTTCAATCATCATACACGATTTACTTGAATTTTAATCCACTTTAGCACGAGGGGAGGTGTGCAACTTTTAGTATTTAAGACAAAGAAAACAGTATACAACCAAATTCAAGGTGGATTTATACCTCACAGCAAATATGAACTAGTATAGTTCAGTTCAGGCTGAATTGTCTAGACTTGTATATCAAAATAGGCAAAATTAAGAGTCGAATTTCATAGCAAAAATGGAAACAACATGTAATTCTGCAGATAATCAGGAGACACATGTACATGTAGCTTTCAACTAAACGTTGCTGCACTAGTGGACTTGAAGGCACAAATTAAAATAATGAAATAGCTGTACAGCATCAGGAAAACAAAAGGTACATTTTATTGCAAGATAACCTTTCACTTACATATTGCTGCTCCAGCGGGAGCGGGTGGTGCTGTTTTCGGAGGACTAGGCTTAGGACTACTGTTACTGTTGTCTTCATCAGCACCTAGGTAAAAGTCCAATAGCTGATCAGCTGACTGTGACTTTTGTGGTGACATAGAAGAATAGTCAGGAATTCTCTTCTCTGGCGAATTAACCATCAACGGAGGGGAAATTAAAAAGCCTGGCATATCTGTGTTAGCATGTGGTACTGAAGAAACTGAAATGTAAATTTGTATTATAAATTATACTTATTAAGAACAATGTATAGTGTAGCTGAGTAACAGACCTTAAAGAAAATATTAAAGAATAAATTACTTCATAATCTTGGAAATACATGTAACTTGACAAAAAACATAGGTAATCAACTATTACAAAGTTTGCCTCGTTATGGCAAGTTGTCGAAGCAACCAAATTTTCCCTGGATGCTGACATACTATCAAAATTGCATGCATATATGCAAGGTTACCTGAACCAATAATGAATGTAGTTACAGAGCTATGACTGTGTTAGCGGTGGGCCAAAATTTCCTTTAGCCAAAGTGGATAATTGGTGCAAATTATAATATGCCAAAAAAAAAAGAACATTTGACATTTTTGTTTTAAAAAGGCAAAAAATGAAATCATTTCAAATTAAGTCCTCAACATCATAGGGATACTGTCAATTTCGTCAATTCTAGTCATACATTCAAATTACTTGTGAGAGGAAGCCTACTACAGTTGTAGAAACTGATTTCAATAGTAAAAAGGTTAATTGAGCTCATGGATTAATTCTTCAGTTCACCTGTGCTAGCAAGAGTAAATGGGGTCCGCCAGGTCTCACTCTAGGATTCAATTTGTGAAGTGGCAAAGTCACTTTGATGATAAGATTCATGCTCTCCTGTAACATATATATTTTAACACACTCGTGATTGAATTTTCACTGGTTTAAAACTTTTATTATTTTATTATTGCGAGAAGTCATCGCTGAGTTTCAGGTAGCACGGTATAGTTTCTTTTTCCATATGCGACAATAGTAACATTTTCAAGATTTTTACCCATTCATAAATTTCACCAGAGATATTGTAGTATGTTCGCTTGTAGAGTATCCATTTAACTTTTAAAAAAATACCAGTGAAATATAGTCATGACCAATTCCCTAAAGAGCCTCTAATCAAAGTACGCACTGCCTGTCAGTTTACTTGTGGTCTAAGTTGCATTGAAGGGCATATTAGCGAGTTCGGAGTTTTATACTGCGCAGAGGCGCGCTCTCCATTGCAGAGGTAATTTTGTCTGGGTCAAGGGTCACGGAAGCAAAATATTGCGTTGTCAGCATATGGAAGCGTTGGTACAGAAACGTGCTCGGGTCGATATAATTGATAAATTGCGTTTTTTTTTTCATTTACAACAATAAAATGGTGATGACAGATGATTAAAATATATGACTGTAGTGTACCTTGAGACATTCGACAGCAACCGTGTAGGGACCGTGGTTGATGCAAACCACACGGCGAAAAGGGGGAGACACTGCGACCTGACGATAATGCCTTGGCTTGAAATAATCAAAACAAAAAGTTCAATTACGGAGACTTGTCTTACGGAACAGACATGAAGCTGCTAGATCAAATGATGCCAAAAAATCAAAGCAGTATACGCAAGTTAACTTAAACTTGATTGAATAACTGGGCAACTGTCCGTGGACCACAGCAGACGATATTGACTTATCAATATATCTAGTAGGCCACCTAGAATATTTTGTTGGGATGTGTCTGTCATATATATTCAAGGCCTGGTACACCCATCTAGAAATATACAACAACACATTTCTTAAGAAAATGGGCTTGATATTGCCACATCAGTGTCCAAAATATGCCAACCTTCAAAGTTCAGATTTAAATATTTAAAATTCCGTATCAAATATATTAGGAAAAAAATAAAACACAAATAAATATATAAATAAAAATAATCACTTTCAATGGTTTATATACATGTAGTAAATCTGATTGCAAACACTTTAGAACTATGCAAAAAAATCTAGAAGTTGCCCAACACAAGGACTTATAATCATTATAAGTTATCATTATACACCCTTGCCCAACACAAATCTTGGTATAACTCAACCAAAAATAGCAAGAATATTTACCCAAACCAAAAAAAAAAAAATAAATAAATAAATAAAATCAAATAACAAGTATTTATTTGGGCATAAATGTTGACCATAATTTTAAACCGCATGTTTGAGATCCTCAAACAACAGTCAAACCCCCTGTACAGATGAAATTCAAAGAGTACCTACCACATGTAGGTATGAAATACAGACTTTTCATCTTCAGGTGTGTCATATTTGCCAATATCTCTCCAACCCTACTTCAGAGTATCACTCCTACCCAGTTACAAAAGAGCACATCAAGATAGGTGTAGACTGAATTTCCTTTTCAAAAAAGGATATTGATAACAAGAAATCAATAAATAATTCTGGCATACAACTGATGAAAGTTTATCAATTGATATCAGAAGTCTAAATTGTTTCTCAGATATATGATGAAATTGACTCAGGTTGCAGAATTATTTCTGCCCCTCATCTAATTATTGTATGTTAGGAGATGGGGTACATTCACATGATACCACAAGGCCTCTGTTTTTTAATTTGCAGTTCTACAATTTTTTCCTAAATGTTGGTGGGTAGGAGGATGGAAAAAAAATTAAAAAATTAATTTTCAGAAAATTGAGGTCAGGGAAAAACTGTAATTATGAAATAATAGGAATTTTATTGAATAATAGGCCTTATATATTGGTAGGGTAGGAAAAAAATAAAAATAGAATTCAAAAATCAATTTTTTTTTTTAATTTTTGGGCCAAATTTGTAAGGTAGAAGGGTTCGTAAAACTAAAAATACCCC